>JBAMBJ010003255.1:0-10400 GCA_037043495.1 Drosophila recens | reverse complement strand
GTATATAGATATTAATTTATGTACATATTGTATTAGCTAATTTAATTTTTCTCTTAGTTGACATTAAATAAATAAATCTGCTTTTCAGAGTATACGCATACTCATAGAACTTTCGAGAGATGTGGACAGCTCGAGAACAGAACACGGGTCAGACTGAGAAGCAAACACACACACAACACACTCGCTCTAATACACTCACACATTACATAGTGTGAACTCTGCAGCGTGTAATCAAAATTTTTTAGTTTCCGTTTTCATTATTTTTTTATTCTGTTATTATATTTACTGCATTCTCCCATGCGTATGTTTTATACGCACAAAAATTGTGCATAAAATAATTTCAACAAATTTGTATGTTAGTTTGAGTGTACATACATATGTACACTCAAACTAACATACAAATTTGTTGAAATTGTTTTATGCACAATTTACATACGTATATAAAACAGACACATGGGAGAAAAGTGCAGCCGAGCGAATAACAGAATAAAAAAATAATGAAAACGGAAACTAAAAAAATTCTGATTGTACCTTTGCAGAGTTCACACTTTATGTATGTGTGTGAGTGTATTAGAGCGAGTGTGTTAGTGTGTGTGTTTGCTTCTCAGTCTGACCCGTGTTCTGTTCTCCGCCAGAACTTGTCCATGCTCTTCTCAGCTGAAAGTTCTATGAGTATGCGTATACTCTATCCAAAAGCAGATTTATTTATTTAATGTCAACTAAGAGCAACCAACCAAAAGAACTTTTAAAAATTAAATTAGCTAATACAATATGTACATAAATTAATATCTATATATGTATGTACACATACAAAACTCTTTGTCCTGACTGACTGACTGAGAATCAACGTGTAGGCCAAACGGTTAAGGCTAGAAAGCTGAAATTTTCACACAACATAGCTGAGACAATTTTATCGAGCAACTATATTTGACCAGTTAGTGGGTCGAATTCGGGGTCAAAGTTCAGGGCATTGTTATAAATACATTTTAACTTGAATTGAAAAAATAATAATAATATATCATCAAAAGTTTATCTCTTACTGTGCATCTGTTGACTTGGTTTTGTCCTCTCCAGGAATTCTATTTTTCGATTAGCCATAAATTTGACTTGCATCACGTTTTCAGCATTTCTACTGAGATCTTTATCAGTTTTTTTTGTGGGAATAACTGGACAAGAATAGAAGAAGAAGAAGAGAAGCATGGACCTGTTTATGCTGTCAACAGTCAACAGTCAAGTATTAAAGCCAACTGAAAATCACATTGACAATAAAAAAAATGGTTCACAAGGCGAAAAACTGAATGCAACTTTTGGCATTACGAATAAACTGTTTTAGTCATTGTCTTTCCGATAAACATCTTAATTAGCCTTTAAGTTTATTTCCTGTAAAAATTCATGTAAGAATCGCAATCTAAAAATCTGTGGAATTAATAAACACATCTAAAGCAATTCATTGACCAGGTTTATGTGCTGTCACCTGTATGTTTTTGATTTTCTTAATATTTTCTCATTTTGACTTTTAATTTTTTTGTTGGCCAAGTGCCAAGGTTTAGACAAGAATTTGTACATGAAATTGTGAGTACATATGTTTGTATTTTTGTGTTTGGGTCGTAAATAAAAGAAATGCCTAAGCGCACATCAAAGAGTGTCTAGAAACCGCAAAAAAAAAAATAGAATTAACACTGCCTTTTTTTCGATTTTGCTTGACGAGGGTACAAACAAAGGCAATAGGCAATACCTCTATATATAAGGAGACAATACACAATTCAATCCAATCACAAGCCCCAAGTGAATCATGCAGCAAAAGTGCAGAAAGAACAGGTCTTGCATTGTATTGTTTTTTTCTTTTATTTTTTTTTTTTTGGATAGAAGATGGGAGACTGGAAGTTAGAGCGAGCTGGCGATAAATCAAGTCTTCTGTGCAGTCGCAGTCTCTCCAACGAAAGAAAAATGATATGAGCGCGAAAAAAACATAAACAGCGAACAGCTGATGTTGCCAACGAGTTGAGTTGAGTTCAGCATGTGTGTGTATCTATCAGATACATTTTTAGTTTTAGTTTTTGGCCGAGATCAGCACGACTTGGACTTGAACTAACGAGCCGAAATCTGACGGCAGGCATCGCAGGCAACAACTTTAATTGGCAAACAACTGGAAATAACAAAAAAATGAAGGGAAAGGGGTAACTGCAAATAGCCAAGTACTCGTACTCGTTCTGGCCAATTCCTTTGTGCCAGTTTTATTTCTGTACTAGACCTTATGCCTTTTATGGGCGGCCAGTCGCGACTTGTTGGCCCTTTGGTCTGGCTGGCTAAAACAATTAAGTCATCATTAGTTGGCATTAGTGACTTTCATTAACGCACTGCCAAACAGACGTCAGACAGAGTCTTACCTGTAAGAACCGTAACAGCAACAACAACAACAACAATAATAATAATTACAGGTAGCGACAATTGAAAGCGGCTTTTGTGTCAGCTAATCCCAAAAATGGCTCTGACTCAAACTGCACACATATAATTCGAAAGTTAGTCAACGACTCTTTGTAACTGTAATTACATGTATCTGTCAGATACACAAACACGCACACACACACACACACTCACATAGGCATCAAGTGCCTTGTTCTGTTTGCCTTTTGGGTTCGTTTTCAATTTCTTCTTTGGTGCCAGGCAGCGCGTCCTTTTAGCTGATTTATGATATAAACAACAACAGCAAGAAAGGGCAAGTTTGAAAGTGAATTTTTCTGACGTTGTTGTTGTGTGTGTGTTTCTGTGTGTGTGGTGGGAATAACCTGATCCCTCAGCATATGTCTGTCTACTGCCAAATATTAACGAAATTTATGCATTTCGTGGCTAAGCATTCAAAATGTCACCCAGTAGGAAATGATGTCATAATTTCACACTCTCACACACTTGGGGGCAGTAAAAAGGGGGTTGACTGAGTTCCCAGGTAGGCTGCAATTTAACTGACTGCGCAGCTCCTTCTCCCTACACTCCTCACCTTTGCTCTCTCCTCTTCTCTCCTCTGTGGGGTTGTTTATTTTTACATACGTGTACATTTCCCATTTGCAGCAACAATAATCAATATTCTGCAGCATTTTCAAACGCAGCTGAAAAACATACACGCATTTCTGCAGAAGGACCACAAATAAATGCTAAGGTGACCCCCAAAAATAGAAGCTGCAAAAGTTGCTTTTTTTGTTTTTTGCGCCTATATTTTCAATGCGGAAGTTGTTACACTCACACACATACACACACACACATAATTGCAGTGAAAATTCATGAGACTGGGCAGAGTATAAATAGCAGTAAGTGTAACAGTAAAAGTATCTTTTGCCACTGCGCAGGTCAAACAAGAAGCAAGAAACTGACAATTTGTTTGTAAACAAAATGCCAATGCGCTAACACAGGGTGGCAACAAATCAGAGATAGACATAGAGATAGAGTGAGGGAGAGGGAGAGAGTGAGAGTGAGAGGGAGCAGGAGAGAGGAGAGAGATAGGATTCTGGTTGTGGGCAGAGATATACACAGAGAGAGACATGCTCTCACTGCGTGATTGTAGGGGAAATTATCTAATAGCAGTAACAGTTACAACTGAATTCAGTGGAAATCAACTGTGGGTCAAATGACGTTGGCCACTGTAATCAGCTGATGAGTGAGCGTGGTTAGCGGGGGGTGTATTCCTTGTCTTGTTATATTTTGGTCATAACAATGGATTGCAATCATATCTAGAAGTGTTATCAGACTGAAAAATATCTTTTGAGATACACAACACTAATATCACTTAATTTCCTCTAACTAAAATATTTAAAATTTATGATTGCAAATCTTGGAGGATTTTTATTATAGGAAAGTCTATAGATTCACATTAAATAACAATAAATATTACAAATTTTTTTATTTCAAAATTAATAGAGCGAACTCTTTAGATTCACATAAAATCATAATAAAATTTACAAATATATTAATTTCTATTTCTAATATCCAACACTTATGTAACGGAATTCCTTTACCTAAAATATCCAAGTTTTTAAAAAAATTTACATATTTTTTGAAAGTGTTCCCATACGCATTTTTTAGCTTCCAAGTACAATATGATGCCTTTTTTGATTGCTTTTTGAATGATTCTAATTACAATATGTAATTGCCTTAGTAGTTGCTCCCTCGTTATCGACTGATGTAATCGCCAGGCGACAGTTAGATTGATTGATTGTCAGTATCGTCTACAGATTGGCGACTGACCCAGTGGCCCAACTGTCTAGAGAGAAGGAGAGATAAAGACGAAGGAGGAGCAAAGGTATTGGCGGTAGCTGATAAACAAAGTGATAAATAAATAAATGCGTCGCTCAGCAAGATTTGTTTTTGCCTAAAAATATCAACTGCGTCGCATTACAAAAATTTGAAATTACGCGTTATAAAACATGCATTGATGCGAAATATAAATACACAAATAATATTTATTTTAAATGCCAATTATCAGCATGCAAAGACAAAGTACAACACGGTGCGCTAACTTGAAATAAATTAATACATGTATATAGAATATATAGATATATAATAAAATCGACTCGCACTCATATATAGATTTAATTGCATACAGTTAGAAACCTGCCTGGCCATATTTATCATCGATCACCTGATAAGCGAGCTCGATGGCCAACAGACAATGAACCCGACCCAAAGGCTTGCTCCATCCACAATTCACAATTCGTAATTTATAATATTCCAGAGTATTCAATACACTCAGAGACATTCTGAAACAAGTGTCTGACATGTGTCGAAATATCAAGCGAAAGCTTCAAGTGTTAAAATTAATTCTCTCGCATTTGTTCTCTTTATAACTCAAGAGTATACTTCTTTATAGGGCATAGAAATTGAGATTTCATGTTGATGACGACAACGGTGACGATGACGATGACGATGATGTCGCATTTGCATTCTCAAGTCTTTGTCATTTGTTTCAAACAAACTGCGCATTTGACTTTAAGTTATGCTATTGAGGGAGGTTGTGGGTTGACAACGAAGGGGATTTGCCTTTGGGATTCAGTTTCAGTTTCAGATACAGATACAGTTTCGGTTATACGCAGTAGTCTTTAAAATGTTTAACCTCTGATCCATCGCTTTTGAAGCTTTCCGACATTGGCATTTGTTTAGATTTTGTTCAAACATTTGTTATAGTTTCAGCATACATAGATGCTTTTAATTTATGGGTCCCCCTACTGTAATTGTAACTGGCAGCATGTTTATCAGTAAACACTGTCCATGATTAGATAAGGTGCAGTCCCAAAAAAAAATTAAACAACAATGCCTGGCATTTCATTTTGTTTATTTGAGTTTTAAGTGTTGTTGTTTTTCTTTTTATTTTGTACCTTTCTATTTTGTTGTTTTCATTTTCATGTTTTTTTTTATGCAATGACGCCAATGTTTGTTTACATTTTAAACGAATTTCTCTACGCAATAGACGCAAACGCGTTGGCTTATTTTTTTTTAAATATATTTCTTTTTTTCTTATTTTTGTTATTGTTTATAAACAAGGCGCGTGCGAACAGAAATCCTCAACTATTTTTTTGTTTTCTTTTTCTTTGGAACTGTGCGAAATATCACAAGATCTTACACTATGCATATATGTACATACATTTCTATACATATGCTTATATGTATATGGTATGTTTATTTTGTCGCCACTTTTGAGTAGCTGCTCTTATTTTGTGACCAACAGCTGTGAGCTACTTTTTGGTGGGCGACCAAATTTCTTGACCGCTTCAATTTGTCAGCTGTTGCATGATAAAATTTCTAAAAATATATATAACATGAAAAAATAAGAGAATTGCATAGAACACAAGCACAAACCACAATCACCTTGAACCTGCCCGTGAGGTTGAGTTGTATCTGTATGTGTATTTGTGTATCTGGCATATATGTATCAAAATTTTATAAAGCTTTTCTGTGTGGGCGCAATGAGCGGGTGGCATTCATTCAGGAATTGGGAGTGGTTTGTTTTGTTTAGTGAATACTTATTCTGTTCTAATTGCTGCCTTTGTGAAATAATTTACACAAACAATAAAGATAGAGTGTGTGACTAAAAGATACTCTAGCTGATTGACGTAAACTTTGGAATTAATTATTACAAAATATTGCATAACTTTTTTTTATGTGAATTGCTTTAAAGTTGTCTGATATCAGAATTTAAACTTCCTTATTAAACTTAATCTTTATAATGCTCTTTTATGTCATCTCATTTCCTATTTCTTTGCAAATAATAAAAAAATATTGCCAACTTTGCAAATTATTCAAGAGTTCTTGCATAATACCCAGTACAATATCAATATATCTATAGCTACACACACTGCGTATACTTAATATTCTTTATTTGTTTTACTTAATTCGCATGCAGCGCTGTTAACTTCAATGGCAATTGCATTACGACAATTGCGTTTATATATAGATTTTTATATATATTTCATTTATTTTTTTTATAGTATATTCTTTAAGTTTCATTAGCATTTAAATGCGTTTTGACTGGTTAGTTTTGCTTGCTTGCCATTCTAACCATGAGTTGGCATTAAAAGCGCATAAATTGAATTGTTTATTTTGTTTCATATTATTGAAATTGCGCCAATTTGAACTTTGAGCAGACGGAGGAAAAAAACCAAAAAGCAGCTACCAACTACTTTTGGCAACACTCTGACGCTCTCCCTCACACCATTACTCGCTCTCTAATACTTTGCTTAGTCATATACTAAGTGCAAAAACAAAAGCAAATACTAGCGATGAGCCACTCGGTCTGGCAGCAATAGAAAACTAAACGCTAGATACACAAAACTAATAAGAGAGAGGGGGATGACGAGAGGGCAACACAAAAGTGTGTCAGTGCGCAAACGTCAGCGCAGCTGATCGCTGAGTGTATGTGCATGTGTGCGAGAGAGCGAATGTAAAGAGAGCCAGAGAGCGAGCGCCAAATTGCGCTTTTGTTGGTAAACAAAATAACACGAAGTTTGCGTATGATCAATCGTTTCTCGCACGAATCCAACGACTGCTCAGCTGCTTTGAGCGTTCGTGCAGCATAAATTTGATGCTCTGCTTTGCTTTTGTTTACCAGCTGCCCACGAGTGGCCCCCCCGTTGTCCGCCCGCCCCCTTTGACGCCTCATTTGTGTGTTGTGGCGTCGCTTTTTGCGTTTTAAAAAAATACATAATTATGTGTTCGCTCTCTAGCTCGCTCTCTCCCTTTTGTTGACTCTCTGAAGAGCAGCAGTGAGCTGGGACTGGGATTGGGTTTGGGGGCTGTAGTCAGATACTTTGGCTGAGCAGCTGCTGACGCCCCGTTGACATTCGCCTTTGATATTTGAAAGCAAACGCAACGCGCAGCAGACGCACAACAAAGTGCAGTAAAAGAAAGTGAAATATAAAAAGAAAAACATACGCACTAGAAGATTGCACTGATCGCTGAGGTAAACAACTCAAAATAACTGTAAAGATAAAGCTGCAATGCTAAAGATAAATTTAAAGGCAAAAGTGTTGAACAATTTGTGAAAGCAACAAACAATAAAAACAAAATTTGTTTTGGGCTAAGCTGCAACAGCTCTACGAAGCACACAGATACACAGACAGCTGACTACAGATACAAACGCACTTACAGATACTCAGACTAATACACACACACACGCACACGTATAACGATTTGTACTCACTGTTGTAGCTTTTGTTCTTTTCGTGCGCTTTTGAAATTCAAATACGCTTCCGTTCAATACGATGTTGTTTTAGTTGGCAAACGAGTGTCGACTTTGCAGTATCTGCAGTTGCTGTTGTGCCTTCGTCTTTGTATCCGTATCTGTATCTGTAGTACGTGTATCTGTGCTTTTGATATCTTCTAATTCTCATATAATTTTGTGCTGTTACCAACTTACAAACAAAAAAGTGGTTTGTTACAAACAGGTGAGCTCATGCCCAGCTAATCAGCTGGATTTGACATGCAACAAGCAATATAAAAAAGTATATATTAATTAAATACAATATGTGAATGTTTCTTGTCGCTGTAAGTTTTAAGAGTTTTTGTGTATTTTTTTTGTTTTTTGTTTGGTACGCTACAAGGTCGAGAATGACGTCAGCGTCGCCTTTGTGAAAGCATTGCATAATTCTCTCTGTTCCCATTATGTGGCTGTGGTTTTTGCACTTTTCCAATTATACATGCTCCCCCTCAACCCGATTTCACTCTGTGAGTTGACCCCTAATCATAACAAAGAAACTTTGTGCTTGGCCAGAAGCTTTAAGCTAATCATAGACAGTAACTGATAGGCGATTTAAACACGTATGTGTGTGGGCGGTATTTTTATTATTGTTAGACTTGATAAAGCTCCAACTCTTTGTTTTGCTTATCTTGGTTAAAGTTAAGAATTTCACACAATAATTAAATTTAATTGGCTGGTGAAATATCGATACATAAATATATTTAAGAGGCAATTAAATTTAAATTTAATAGATTTAGCGTAGTTTTTTGCTCAAAGAGCTTAAAGCTAAAAGCTAATATTTAATTATTGAATAATACTTTGTCCATATATTTATAAGCTTTTTTTAATTAGTTTATACTAGCTCAAAGTGCAGTTATTAAATTTCCATTATGCGTTGTAATCTGTTTGATTGTCTGTTTGTCCAATGATTTAGTT
Source organism: Drosophila recens (assembly GCA_037043495.1). Classification (NCBI taxonomy): domain Eukaryota; kingdom Metazoa; phylum Arthropoda; class Insecta; order Diptera; family Drosophilidae; genus Drosophila; species Drosophila recens. The sequence continues at coordinate 1,744 of JBAMBJ010003255.1, read as the reverse complement.
CAAGTTCATTAGCCCAGCTGCAGTTGCATCAATTGATTAACAGCTGATCTTTCGACTCTCCCAGCACACACGCTAGACATTAGCTAACATTTTAGTATATACTATAGTTAGTAGTTAGTGTATACTTGTTTGCTAAACACTTTCAGCTGTCTAGCCAGCTCGTCTGGCGAGTTGTGAGTGTGCAAAGCTGATAAAATTATCAGCAAGCCCTAAAATGATCCGCAGTTTGTTGACTTTGGCACTTAGACAATGAAATTGCGATATGACAAGGCCTCAACAGTGTAAATATGCATATATATATTATATATAATAGCATGTTCTATATAATAGGCACTTCTAAAGTCTTATATAAGCGAGCACTCATCGATCAAGGTCATTGCAAAGCAGCAAATGGCATCTGAAATATACGCTAGATACTGTATCTGTATCTGTAGGTGCTGTAGATAGCTAAATATATATGTATATATGAGATGGCAGTCTAGCTGGCAAAAGTGAAAATGATTTAATGTAAATCAGATATTGGTATATATATTTAATGATGTATTTTTTGCGATTCTTTGAGTGCAGTCATTGCCTTTGTTTGTCGCATTCTTATCAGCTGTTTTCAATAAAATTGGCAAAACAAAAGTAAAAGCCAAAATGAATTCTGATTGCAACGCAGTTCACATTTCGGGACGTGCTCAATATAAAATAGTATGACAGCAACCCCGGAATGCAGTTACCCCTAAATGGATGTCGGGATGTCGTAATACCATTTTAAATATACACACACTCACAGATACATGCACTTACATATACACAATGCATATTTGAAATATGCATGCTCAGAATGCCAAACTCAAAGTCAGCTGCTAGATAAATGTATATTCATTAGAGTGCATCGATTTTTTTCACCAAAAATGGTAACCCATTTTCGTAATCTGTGGTCAATTCTAAGATGTTTTCACGAAGAAACCATAGTTCTAAAATGAATTCCTGGACCGCGCTTTTTAAGTTGAAAAATTCACTTCTTTGAACAATTATATCTCGGGTGTTTATGGACCGATCCTGACAAATTTGGTGTCAGTACTTTAGTTAGGACCAGGACTTTCAAAATTTCACAGAACCAAAGGACCAAATGTCCTTTAAACGTTATTTTTATCCTTGGGACGACGATTGCACGATTCGATTATGTCGAGATATATACTAAAAAATTAGTCAGAATTTAATATAATTTTGGCCCAAAGGACAGTTTTATCGTCCTTGAACTTGTATGTTTTATTAACAGAAAATTTACAAAATATTTTAATACAATTTTAAGAAAATACGTTTTTAATTTGTTGTCAATAAAACATACAAGTTCAAGGACGATAAAACTGTCCTTTGGGCCAAAATTATATTAAATTCTGACTAATTTTTTAGGATATATCTCGACATAATCGAATCGCGCAATCGTCGTCCCAAGGATGAAAATAACGTTTAAAGGACATTTGGTCCTTTGGTTCTGTAAAATTTTGAAAGTCCTGGTCCTAACTAAAGTACTGACACCAAATTTGTCAGGATCGGTCCATAAACACCCGAGATATAATTGTTCAAAAAAGTGAATTTTTCAACTTAAAAAGCGCGGACTAGGAATTCATTTTAGAACTATGGTTTCTTCGTGAAAACATCTTAGAATTGACCACAGATTACGAAAATGGGTTACCATTTTTTCATTTTTTCGGGCCCATACAATTCGATGCACTCTAATATTCATATTTATATA
>JBAMBJ010003254.1:0-38646 GCA_037043495.1 Drosophila recens | reverse complement strand
GTTTAGCGGGGAATTCGCTAAAAACCGCTAAAATTTAAGCCCCCATAGCATCCAAATGATAGAAGCTACAGATCTATATATCGTTGAAAATGTATTTCGAAGAGCTCTTAGACATACCTTAAAAGTTTCTTTTTTAATTATAAGGGTAAACAGTTACAGGTTAAATAAGGTATTTTTTCCCACATTTTGACAATTTAAGAAAAATCTACACAACAAATCACATCAAATATTGTAATTTTAAAAATACATGGATCAAAGCTGAAACACGTTTTTTTGTACGTATGGGACCCCATATGAAAAGTATTTGCGTATATGTATATTGGCATTTCTGCGGTTCGCGAACGTATGCTCGCACGCTTTTAATATAAAAAAGGATATAAAACAAACATTTTCCCTTCTATTTTTTGCGATTCGAGAGCATTTTGTTAGTCCCATGTTTAGTGCAAAAAAATGGGGTTCATCGGGCTTAAGTTTTCATAATGATAGCAATAAACAAGTGGTCACGAAAATACGCAAAATAGAAGTCGACTTTTTGGTCGAATTTTAAAAAATTTTGCGAAATCGAGCGGAATATTTGAAAGACGATTTATGTAGCTTTCTATCGAGTATTTAAGTAAGTATTTTTTGTAGATCAAAAAAAGTTGTAATTAGTATTTGACAATTAACAAACAAGTTTCATACCGATATCTTGAAGTTGGGTAATAGAAAAAGAAACAGGATTTCGCTCTCATTTCGCTGTCGCCATCGGAATCTTTAAATCCTTATTTCTTTGGAACGGATTGTCCACTTTTTGTGAATTAAGTACCGTTCAATCCACGGAAAGGGCTTTTTTCCCACACTTGCAATCGTGTTAGGTTGAACAGAGATATTCAAATGTCTAATTCTCGTGAGATATACCTGGTGCATGGTGTTATTTATCTATACGAGAATGATCAGATAAGTGTAAAAATGTGTGAATTGAAATATCGTGAAGTTATACTTTAATTAGTAATAAGAAATTGTTGTTTTTTAATACAATGTTCAGTATCTGCTTTGGATTACTTGTTCTACTGACACTTTGTTGCGCATAGTCAACTTATTCTATTACTTTGAGTGTCAATTAGGTAATCGCGAAATTGAAATCTCGTCGGAAGTGATTTTGTGCGCTTCGCTGGGCGGCTGAACTTATCTGAGTTTGATTTTGCCATGGCACAGCACAAAACGTCAATGTTGGGAGACCGAAGCGAAGGGAGTCGCGTTATAGTGTGGGTACAAGACGGTGAATTCTTGTAAACTTCCGTTTCCGTTATGCACACTTGTGTCTAGGTATAGGTGTGTGTGTGTGTGTGTCTGTCTGTAAATAAAACACAAAAAAACCTCTTTACGAGGTAAAAGTCTAGTGACGAAAACATTTTCATGCCCCAAAATTTCTGATATCCAATTTTGTGACGAATAATTTTAAGTTTTACATATAAATTATTTTGAGCAAAATTTTGGCACTCGGCACATTGCGCTAAAATGTATCAATTCTTCATACCAAATAAAACTCATTCACTGTTTTGCGCAGTGCCGAATGCAAAAATTTTGCTTAAAATAATTTATATGTAAAACTTAAAATTATTCGTCACAAAATTGGATATCAGAAATTTTGGGGCATGAAAATGTTTTCGTCACTAGACTTTTACCTCGTAAAGAGGTTTTTTTTGTGGGATATCAGAAATTTTTGAATAAGACCTCAGAAATTTTGAAATTGCAATATTTTTTGACAGTATAGCTTTGTCAACTTTGATTATTGTTTGTACAAGCTAAAGCAAATTGTCTGGCAACACTGGTCCCCTTTACAAACACACATGCCCAGCGCAAAAGCTATCAGCACTTTTAAACTTTGGGTGCTATGACACTTTGATGCTGCTATCCTATTTCCATTCTAAATAAAATGTATGTATTCAGCTAACAGGTAATTTCCGCATTACGCTGCAAGCAGTGCAAAAAGCCCTTCGAAATACCTTTTCAACGATATATAGATAGCATCTGTAGCTTCTATCGTTTGGATGCTATGGTGGTTCAATTTTAGCGGATTTTAGCGATTTCCCGCTAAACTAGCGATTTTTCGCAAAAGTCGTAAAGCAAACGTTTCTAGATTTTTGAACACGAACAAGTCCTCATTCAAACATTTAAGCTATCCAAACAAACAAACTGGCTGCTATGACACTTTGTTGCTGCTGCCCTATTCCAATTCAAAGTAAAACGTATATATTCAGTTAATAGGTTATATCTTCCAAACCTAACGGTAAAATTTTTTTTGTCATATATCAAAAAACGCGAAATTTTACAAACTAAAACATATTGAAATTTAAAAAAAATCGTTAGCGGCGTTTTCTCAAAAACCGCCAAAATGTGGGGGAAAATACCTTATTTCACCTGTAGAAATTTACCTGTGTACTTTAGAAAAAAAGTTAAAAGGTATGCATAACAGCCCTTCAAAATACCTTTTCAACGATATATAGATCGCATCTGTAGCTTTTATCGTTTGACTGCTATAAGGGTTTTAATTTTAGCGGTTTTTAGCGATTTCCCGCTAAACTAGCTTTTTTTCGAAAAAGTCGTAGAACAAACGTTTCTAGATTTTTGATCGGGAACAAGTCCTCATTCAAACTTTTAAGCTAAATCAACGCTTTGATACTAACAAACAGACAAACAAACAAACAGACTGACTTTTCATCTCATTTTCGGAAGGCCCCTAAAAATTTCAAAATTAATTATTTTTTGAACCACTGGTCCGATTTTGATGATCGAGGTGTCATTCGACGCGTATTTTTGATGAGAATTGTAAAAAATTCAACGAAAATTCAAAAAGGCTCCAACGGCCCCATTAGCTCCAATCATTTAAATTTTTCCTCTCCCACTTACACCTGTTTATCTCACGAACCAGGTGAGTTTTCAAAAGTCTTAGTATGCACATTTGTAAGTTAGGTTGATACCTTTCGATCGGTATATAACTCGACCTGATCGGACAGTCATAGCAAATCTTCCATTCTTCCTGTGTATATATGCTAGTCGCCTTCGCACCCTTCGTGCTGCTTTCGTCACTAGCGCGGACTGCCGTCCGCAGTGATACCCATACAACCATAGGGATTACACTTTAATTTGGCGATGTCAGCGTCACGTTAGCCTATGAGAGACTATCATTTCGCAATTGCTTCACAAGCCGATAGATTGTCTTCACTTTCAATTTTAAAATTCTCTTGCTTTGCAACCGATGACAAATTACTAACTTTGTTGGAAATTAAGTGGCAGTCACCACTTGTTAAAAATTTATTGAATGACAACCACCTCAACTCCTGAGTTAGCTGTGGGCAGGCGTCAAGGTATGGTATAGAAAGAATTTACAATAGCGTTCAAACTTCTTAATATATGGGAGCTGTTTTTGGGTCTTTCGGAAACGGGCAGCTATTTCAGTCAGACAGTCAGTGAATTTAATTTTCCACAAGAATGCGTCGAGCACAGGCGAAAGCCAAATCAAAAACTACTAGTAAAAATGCTGTAGTTCCTGAATACAAGATACCCGATACTTAAACAATTTTTGTGTTGAGCTTATAATATTACAAAATCAATTGCAACTTGGTCTGGAAAAATTGGTGTAACAACACCTGCCTGTGCATCGGGAAGGGGAAGTTACTCGGCTTTCACACATACACCAACCGAAGTCAGTCTGATATTATCTCTTAGATCAGACAAGATAGCAAAATATTGCCCGTATCAGACCGACTTTCAAACGTAGCAAGCCTGTTTCAATAAGTTTCAAGTTTCAAGTTTCAAGTTTCAATAATAAACTTTGGCAGCAAATGCCAATAAATTTGCACGAAAAATATAAGCTTAAAAGTTATATACAGGTATGCCACAGAAATCACTAGTGAAAGCGAATTTAGAGAAAAGCAATTCCACTTCGAATAGTAGGCATTTGACAGACACAAAAGATCGATGGAAATAGGACGTATTCTTTTTTGTATTGGAAAGCTTAGGGTAAAAAACGGACGCTGTTTAAATTCTGAGTGCTGCCGTCGGTCTTTTATCAAAAAGTGTCGCTGAAAAAACGCTCGTCTGACGGAACTTTCAAATTAAACAACGGTAAAAGAGAGTCAGAAAAAGCGGAGCACTCCTTCCCGGGCCTCTCTGTCCCCACCCCTGCCGATGCAATTGAGAGTTTGTTGTCTTTATGTTACACTTATTGGAACGCATTCAATACACCCTTGTACTCTACGAGTAACGGGTATAAAAAGTGTAGCGTCGAGTAGGACTGCGGCACGGTTGGGCGGGGTGTCTAAGAGGCAGCAGTGTGGCGCAGATTCCCAGCGAAACGTACTACGCGATGATTACAAGCAGCGCCACGCCAAAAAGTAGGCAATGACAAAAGTTGTCGCTAGTGCGGTGCACTATGGTCTAGTTGACCATTTCTTTGAGTAAATTAAGAACTCAAGAACGAAACAAGATATTTTGATCTAGTTTTTGCAATGGACTCATAATATCAATTGAAATCGGTGCTGTAAAACGCGGGCGTGGCAACGCCTTCTTCTTAATTTCGCAGCTCTAGGTTTTCTGCCAGGTTTCAGAATTGATTGCTTTACAAACAAGCAACATATAGTTATGTTACACTGCCGACAAAGGCTGACAAAATTAGTTATCTCTGCTCAATAATATTACGGCTCAAAATTCATTTTTGAGTCAGATTTTATTTTACACAAATTAACACGTAGCACGTTGTTTTTCAACAACGCCGATCTATTATCACACGCTTCAAGCCCCAGGGAATACAGTTCATTAACAACTTAAGTAGATTGGCTATCGTAAGGCACTTCAAATTCACCTAATTAATTGGAGGAGCACTAGCATATGCTCCTCGTTCAAAGCATCTCAGTTTCAGAGCTTTTAACTTAACAGTGTGGGGCGATGTTAAAGTTAAACTTTAAATATTGACTTTATTCCAAAAAAATGGTCAACGAGACCATAGTGCAGTGTCGATTAGTCAGAATTTTGCGTAGGATGTTGGTGTATATAGGTGTGTATGTGTCCTCGTGTGTGGCATAGCGAATTAAAACCTTTCACTAGCTACCTCTGCAACATCACCTTGCACTTTAATTTTTCCCTCGTCCCAACGACCAGGAGCTCCCATTTACTTCCCTACCGCTTGGCAAACACTTAATTTAACAATTTCGTTTTGTTCCTCCAGCACCTGCATCAATTTCCAAAGAGAAAGAGAGAGAGAGATTGGAAGAAGGAGAGAGAAAGCAGAGAATGGAAGAAAGTGAGGAAAAATGATAAAAGCTGTGAGGCTTATTCTCTTAGGTTCAAAGTGCACTCGTGCCGCAGCTGGCGTCCTCCTCGTCTTTCCCGACAAGAACCTCTGTTTTTTTTTTTTTTTTTTTTTTGACTTTCCACCATTAATGCAAATGGTGCCTCTTGGACCACTCTCCCTTCCTCTCCCTGCATCTTTCTGTTTTTCCTTTTCCTTTTGCTCCTGGTCTTTCTCTGTGTCATGAAATAAACTTTGCAAGGAAGGCATTCGCCGAGTCTCTCGTAAATTTTAATAATATTTGACTCTGAGGTGGGTTGAAGTGGCCGCTAGATTTTAAGAACTGGCCTAAAGTGGGCACTCGCTCTGGCTCTGGCACTGGCATTGGCATTTCGGGAAAACGTAAAATTATTGAAATTGTTTAATCACTTTTAAGACAAGTGCTGCTGTCTTCACAGCTGCAAGATTAAAATCAAGGCAGCATTTCTAGATTGCCCTTAAGTGATGATTGTAAAGGATGCATATACTGGGTGCCCCACTATTCGGCGTGATTTGCGATTTAATCATCTCTTTTGCCGAAGAAGAAGAAATTGTTAAGTTTCATTAAGCAAATGAAGGGCTTACTTCAAACATTTTATGTAATTGTTTATTGAGATATCTCATCAAATCTGACATGTTCAGCATATGGGATGGTCTCATGCATTCTGAGCAAATTTGGATTAAATTGGTCCACTATATCATATCAGCTATCATTCGAACCAAATTTGAAAAACCTCAAAAAGATTATTTTTGGTCTTTAACTGAAATATGCATTACTTCGCACATTTATTGACAGATTTTCATCAATAAAAGCTTAGTTTTTTTTAACAGTTTCACTTTAAATAAATTTTATTTTTCCGATTTCTTTTTTTCCAGGACAATTTGTGAGTTTTCAAACTCCAAAAATCACATAAAAAACTGAATTTTTGAACTTATTAAAATCGCTCGTCTGAACTACTGAGCCGACCTCAATACTATATCAGGTATGCCACAAAAATCTCTTCCACTGGAATTTCAAATTTTTTGTCCGAATTTTAGAATTTAGAGTGGTCGAGTAATTTTTATTGTTTGCGCGCCAATAACTTTTAAATTTATTTAAGCTACACAATATAAATTATTATAAAAATAAATTAAATAATATTAATTAAAGAAGAAATAAAATAAAATCCTTCTATTCTGCCAGTGATAAACTTAAAAAAGTTGCTAAACAAACCCTTGGGAAATTTAATATGAGAAGGGGCCAACCCTAGCAGCCTAGTTCGAAAAGGTTGGTGAGCATGCTAAAAACTATAAATTACTCGAAGTTCTGTGGCACGGAGAAATTTTCGAAGTGGAATTGCTTTTCTCTGAATTCGATTTCACTTGTGATTTCTGTAGCACGCCTGCTTGAGAAAAAGGTGTAGAGGGTTCAGTTACCTTAAATTTGAGTGTAATAAATAAAAAAAAATAGTTCACTTCGAATTTCGAAAATTTTATCTAATAACTAATAAGAACTTATAAGTTATTCATTATTTAGTTTTAAATTGAATTTTTTTTAGAAATATTTATATATATATTATGTTAAAATTTTTTTTTAGTTTTTTTTGTTGATTGGTTGTACGTCGAAATTGGCCAGTCATCGCCTACAAAAATCCAGTTCAAATTAATACTGCTTCAGTCGGTTTTACTTACATTGCGTATACGACTACGGCAACCGTACTGAAAGTTCTTATTTTTGCAAGCAACTTTATTGCATGTGTATGCATGTATACGTGTAAGTAAGTAAGTAAGTATGAGAATTTAAAGTATATAAGCTTGAGCGTCTTTTATGCGTGACCGCAAACAAACTGCGAACGCAGCACATGGCATCATTCCTGGCAAACATGCAACACCAACAGCAACAGCAACATCAATGGCACAGAATCAATATTTGCTGCCATTAATACACCAATGTAGACGAACTGCGTTGCGGTTAACTGTTTACTGCTCACTGTAAAGTGTTCACTCCTCAGTGTACAGCGAGCAGTGATGTCCCTGCTGACGCATGGCCAGTGAGTTTACTGAATCAGACTGTACTCCTGACCACTGTTGAATTGTAGAAAGTAAATGACACACACATACATATATGTGCCACACACACAGACTCCATTTCGCCGTTCTTTTGGCTTAAATTAAAGTGTGGGGTACAAGGCTGCCCAGCCTTAATTTGCATGAAAAATGTATCTCGCACATTTAAGTTTCACTCGGAACGGCTGCTTGTGATGCAGCTGTGGATTGGTGGCCAATAAATGACAATTATTTAATACGCGTCAGCTAGAGTGGCTGGGCAGGGTTATTGAAAAGTCTTTTCTTAATGGTAGTTTCATTTATTAATAATTAAAAATATATGAAAATAGGATTAAATTTAATTGATACTAATGTTTTTTAACACTTTGTACGCTGAGTGATTGTCGCAAACTAACTGTCTTGAAAGAAAGACAGAAATAAAATGTCGATTTCAAACCAATTTTTTAAAAATCTCAGAATGCTTCTCTCATAATTTTGTAAATTGAATTACTGCTGATGCACAGTGGGGTATTTGACCCCTAAACTGTAGATTCATTTACACAGACTTAATACATACTGCCTTTTTTCATTCAAAGTATGCATATAAACTTAAATAGTAGCCTTTACATTAGACTTAGTGTAATTTTTTTAAAACTTGTTTAACATTCTCATTTTTGGGCCGTCTGACTTTCTTCAATTAAAAAGGCATAACTTACGAACTAATGAAGATATTTTCGAAATCTAAAATTTATATAACAGTGAAAGCCTTATGCCTTTAATGAGTGCTCAAATAGGGTGGTGCGAGTACAAGGTACGTAAATTTCAAATATGGAAAATGAATTTAATATTTGTTTGCAGCGCCAATAATTATAAAATTTGTTTAGGCTATACAATATTATATCAATTATTATATAAATAAATTGAATTATATAAATAAAATAAGAAATAAAATAACAATTTTATATTCTGCGATGATAAACTTAAAAAAGTTGCTAAACAAACCCTTGGGAAATTTAATCTGAAAAGGGGCCAACCCTAGCAGCCGAAAACGTTGATGAAAAAACCTAAATCACACAAATTTCTGTGGCACGGAGAAGTTTTCGAAGTGGAATTGCTTTTCTCTGAATTCGCTTTCACTAGTGATTTCTGTGGCATACCTGAATATTAAGCTGTGCTTTACTAACATTTGCGGAACTTTTCTGTATCCACCTCATGATTGGAACCAAAAAATTGTATCTTACGCATCAACTAAGAATGAAGTTGAGGCTTTGAGTATGTTAAACATGTGTGCTTTGATGCAAAATTTAATTTATTTGACTTGGTATCTTCACTTAATTATTTGAAATTTAAAAATTTTTTTTTTTAATAAATCTACTGTTTAGGGGTCAAGTACCACACTGTGGGACGCCCTTGCGCGTATTCAAAAACGAAAATGCAGAAAAACAAATCAGCATCGAGCCATAAAAATGCAAACTCTTGGCAATTTCTTTTACTTTATGGGCTAGCACTCGTGCATATAATATTGTACATATACAAATGTATGAGCGTATTCGAAGCCATTGTTATACTGCTCATACTTCTCCTGTGCAATCAACTGCCACTGCATATGATAAGCAAAGTGTTTGGTTTATGAAAATTTGTTCACCCTGTACTTAAAATGTACGAAAGGCGGCTTATGTTGGTCAAAAGTGAAATTTGCGTGCAAGAAAAGAAAAAGGTACACCTGACGCATGTTTGGATCGAATTTATTATAAATCTTTGACTCAAGTACAACACTTAGTTCGCACGTACCATAACAAATAGATAAAAAAAATTTGGTGACAATACTTCTTTTAAGAAAATGAACAACAAAAAATTTGACTTTATGTCAAAATTTCGGTTTTTTTTATATCACAGTGGATCATTCCTATGGCAGGTATGTAAAAGGGTCGTTTCATGTAAAATTGCAAATTGTCTTGACCTGCGGCCTGAATAAAGAAACCTTCATACAAAATTTGAAGTCTCTAGTTTTTTTAGATTTTGAGATCGACCCGTGCATACTGACGAACGGACGGACGGAAAGACAGACGGACAGAGCTAAATCGACTCGACTGTTGATACTTATCCAGAATAGTATATGTATATACTATATGATGTCTACCACGCCTTGATTCATACATTTCACAAAACCACTATAACCATATCTTTTCAATTAGAAAAATAAATATAAACTAAGTTCCATAATCTTAGAGGTGCTATTTTTAGTTGAGTTATCCCAAACACAGGACAACAAATTTATTCATTTTATCCGGCATTTAAATATAAACACTACGTTTATTTGTTTACCAAGGAAATTTGCCCAATTTTCAAAGGTCGGTATATAGTAGGTTGTCATCATTAATGCCGTGTTACAAATGTAGAAAGAAATGCTTTTTTAAATCACAGCATGTAAAAAAATGCTGCCCGTAGCAAAATTTATGTATTCAAATTACAATGTTAGGTAAAGTTGACTTTCAAAGTGAGACCAAGCCAGAGACCGAGTTGGCAAGGAAGCGAGTCTACTTAGTTCAAATATTTACGTATGCTGACAATATTTACCTGCAATGAAAGAGAAAGAGAAAAAAATTAGTATTTTTGCAACTGTAATATTACTTAGCTTAATGTTACTTAAGATTTAATTTGCCACAGAATTTTGTTCCTTATTAAGCTCTACTACGTATATTAAGGTGGCTCACAGCTTAAAGTATGCACCGTTATTTTTGCTTTACCTGCTTCAAAATATTTTTTGTAAAAAATCGACGAAAAAAGTTATGAAGTTTTTGGGTTAATTTTTGCAACATTCAATCGGAATTTAAACGACCTTTCCAAATATATTTTTTTTACTGTGATAACTTGACTTAACAATTATTAAACAATTATTGATTCGGCACTGCGCAAAACAGTGAGTTTTATTTGGTATGAAGAATTGAGACATTTTAGCGCAATGTGCCGAGTGCCAAAATTTTGTTTAAAATAATTTATATGTAAAACTTAATATTGTTCGTCAGAAATCTGGATATCAGAAATTTTGAGGCATGAAAATGTTTTCTCACTAGACTTTTACCTCGTAAAGAGGTTTTTTATGGAATTTACCACCAAACTTTGACAATGAATTAGACGCTTTTGCAATTAGAATCAATCGTAATATTGCAAGATGAGTTTATCTCAGTTTATCTTACTATCAATCAAAACAATCTGATTTATATACAAATAAAGAAATATACAGTGTTTCCCAATAGAGACGATAGGATTTTGACAGCTGATAGCGGCCATCGTCGATTTCAGAAATCTGACATATGCTGATATTTGTGTTCAGTAAGTTTTGCCATTTAATCTGGGAAATCGTCTTAACTTATTACGAAAAATCAAGAATATTTTTTGCTGCTCAAAGAGCTTTTCAATTCAAAGAGCTTATGATTCCAGAGCTGGAATGTGAATTTACTCTATACGATAGTAAGTCACCAGCACGACTTTGTAGTGGTCGTATTCGTGAAAAATATTGTTGCTGTTCAAGTGTTGAAGGCAATGACAATGCGTCCGTTTCACGTCGTTCACAAGAATTGCGCTAGTCTCGAATGACTTCCTGGCGTATTTGGCGCTTGAATCTCAGTCTGCACCCGTATGAGATGGTATTGGCACTAGAACTCAAGCCAACAGACCATAGATTGCGTCGAGAGTTTCGCAGATTTTCTTCTCCCTTTCTTCTCCCATTTTCATACATTGCATCAAACACAATATACCCTTTTATTCTGCGAGTAACGAGTATAAAAGTACGACACAGCTGCTGCTGATCCCATTGTGCTGCTAAGCTGCTCCCTGTCAAGCCAGCGGTCGCAACTCGACGAAATTCATTTAAGAAACGCTGCAGGTGCGTCTGCCGCCCCTGGCCATTCAAGCATCATGTAACACAGGCAACTTTTCTGTTGTTGTTGTTGTTTTTGTTATTGTGTCAACGAACATGCTGATGAAGGACCAGCAACAACAACAACAACATAATCGGATGCTTAAAATATCAGTTCGAGTTTATCGTAAAACAGTTTTACCGCACAAACGTGATACGTTCCTTCTGATATCATCGGGCCACCACGCATTTACTTTTAATATCTGTACATATACATATAGAGATGTTGTTTCAGCTTGACAGCAGTGTGGCCATAATTTGTACATTGCTGCTTTATCATAAAGTTAGTGCTATGAAGGAATGCCTTCATTGAATTCTCATAATAATAGAAAAATCAGCCTTGGCTGATATATGTAAAATAAAGTAGAGCAATATCCGTGGATGTTTCTTAAAATTGAATAAAGTTGTTCAATATTGTATTTAATTTTAAATAATTCTTTTTACCTAGCACAAGTGATCACAATGGCGACTAGTATAACGTTTTCTTTTTAAGTTTTTTATACAAGTACACTGAAAAAAAGAGAACTTTCTAAAATCAAGAACATTCATCTTAAAAATTTTGTTCTTGAAATAAGAATATTTTAAGACCAAATTACTAAATCTAATTATATTACTCTTGAAAATCGTAAACTCTTAATATAAGAATAAAATTCTCAAATTTAAATATTTTGCTCTTAATATAAGACCAATTTAGGACCAAATTACTAAAACTTAGAACATTATTCTTAAAAAGGTTAAGTTCTTAATATAAGAATACAAATCTAAGATCTGAGATCTTTTTCTCTAAACATAAGAACAAAAATCTCAAAATTTTTTTTCATTTCTTGAGACCAATAATTCACAACTGGTTCTGGCTTCTCACAGATGACATTAGGCTTAGATCGCTGGTGAAGTCAGCACAACGGTACTGATGATAGAGATCTGCATCCCTTGAAACAGCTGTATACCGAGCCATGCTCCTTGCGTTCTGCAAGTGTTTTGTGTATTGTTTTTGTTGTTTGGTGTCATATCGACAATACTAGACCTCAAGTTAACTAAGACTTACTTCATGATTCTTAAATTGTTAAGAAGCTTAATCTTATTTTGAGATTTTTTGTCTTGAGTATTAAAAACTTTTTGGTCTTAAAATAAGACCACATAATCTTAAAAAAATAATAAGTTTTATTCTTATAATGAGATTTGTGGTCTTGAAAATATAAGAATTTATGGTCTTAAAAATAAGAACTTGGTCTTAATTAAAATGTTCTTAGAATCAAGATGTGTTTTCTTACTTCAAGATATTTATGTTTTCGTCGCATTTTTTAGACCAATGTTCTTAGTTTTGAGAACAAAATCTTGATTTTAGATCCTTTTTTTTATCAGTGTATTACATATTTACATTTGACTGTGCATTACTCCTTTACCTTAGAAGTCAGAGTAATAATGAGTTACTTGTAGCGATGTAGAAAAAGTTGTGGATCCTTCTTTGCTTTTACATTATTACAAATTTTAACTGTTAACTAAAAGTGTTAAAAATATATAAAAATCGTTAACAAGATATTTCTTAGTCTTTTCATAAGAAAAGTGCACTCAGACGAGGAAGCCAATTTTTTTTAATGATTTTGTAAACATGAAAATGTTTTTTTTTGTTTTGTTTGGATTTCTTTTATTTTTATTTTTTTTGTACTTTTAAGTTTTTTTTTTTGGTATTGTTGTTGTTGTTGTTGTTGAGATTTATCTTATGTCTGTTAGTATCGCTTAAGCTTTTTTTAAAATTGCGTTGTATTTATTGTTTTTTGTAAAAATAAATGATTCTGCTAAGTTTTCAGACAGAAGGAATGAGCTAAATCGACGCGATTTTTCTTCCTATGTACAAATCTATTGTATCCCTTGTTTGTATACTTTCAATAAAATAAAAAAAAGAAAACTAAATATCATCTAGCTCTTTTTAAATGTTTATATAGATTTCTTAGACCCTGAGGAGTTGGCAACATTACTATACAGTGGGATAATGGAGAGCTGCATAATCATAATGATGTAAATGCACCTTTGTTGTCGGCGCATTAGTTTTTGTTGCTCGTTGCTCGTAGTCTGTTGTTTTCGTTTCCCTTTGTATGACTAGACATTTTGTTGCAAATCCAAACGAAATGAAATTGTTGCTTTACCTGAGCCAAGTCTCATGCTCAAACTCAAAAACAAAAACTTTAAACTAAAGGGCTGCTATTCGCAGCTTGTAAGCACGTGGTCAGGAAGGTGGGCTGAAATAGAGTGTTCATTAGAGTGGGTCAATTTTTTCGATTTCAAGCGGTTGTCAAAATCGTAATCTACGACGAATTCTAAGAAGATTTGCCCAAGAAACCATGGGTCTAAAGTCAAAATCGAGCTTCCGATTTTTAGCGAGAAATTATGATAATTTTTGACTTTTCATACGATTTCCCATATTTCGCACTAAAAATCGGAAGCTCGATTTTGACTTTAGACCCATGGTTTCTTGGGCAAATCTTCTTAGAATTCGTCCCAGATTACAATTTTGATAACCGCTTGAAATCGAAAAAAATTTATTTTTGCTCCATACAAATTGACCCACTCTAGTGTTCATGCTCTACATAGAAATGTGAAATGCAGTATTTATCTCACATTGAAGCACCCGAGCAAGTTCCGTCGGATCCATGCCAACTCTCGCAGCTGTTCGTCTTTGTTTTCCAGCAGCATCAACATCAACCAAACAAATATGCTAGTCCTCTATGTGTGCAAGTGTGAGTGTGTTTGCACAATATGTCTGTTAAATTCATTGTTTGTACATAGATATTTTATACACACACATACTCGTACACATGCATATGTATGTACATACGTATGTGCGCACATTAGGCTATAAATGAAAATGCCAGTTTAATAATGCTTTAGTAACAAAGCATTTGCAGATTGCTTTCCATTGATGCGCCATCAAAGTGAAACAGCATGCTTCTATTTTTGATGCAAGAGGACATTGGAATTAAATGAATGCCTTCCTTGTTATCATTATTATCGCTTTGAAAATCGCATGCCGCCTTTAAAATTAGGCCACACGGTAATAAGCAGATCCAAACTTATCAATTATTGCTGCG
Source organism: Drosophila recens (assembly GCA_037043495.1). NCBI lineage: Eukaryota > Metazoa > Arthropoda > Insecta > Diptera > Drosophilidae > Drosophila > Drosophila recens. The sequence goes on along the minus strand of JBAMBJ010003254.1, from coordinate 24,308 downwards.
CCATGCCATTACATTACGGCTCAAAAGAAAGACCTCGAAGAAATTTTAAAAAATTATTTGTATTTAGTTAAAAGAATCGGGACCTTATGGCGCAATGCGGCAAGTGGAAAACTTGTATTTTTTTATAATAAATTTCAATTACAAAATTCAATATCAGGAATTTAGCTTAGCAGCTAAAGCAATAGTTTTCTCTTGTATTTCCATTAAAATTTTTAATTATTTTGATTTTTAATCTGAAAGTGGACTGTGTAATTAAGCAATATTTCATAGCATACTTTTGTGCGATTAATAACGAAAATTCGAAGACCCTGATCATTAATATCCATCAATGAGAATTTCGGCCGAAGCTCTGTATCGTTTGACAAAGAGCTTCCCAAATACATAAATTCTTGATCAACATCAACAGCCGAGTCAGTTAAGCCCGTCTATCTGTTTGAATAAACCACTAGAGCTCAGAGAATTTAAGCGATAGAGCTACCATTTCGGCACACAGACTTTTATGCTCTTGGAGCAGCTTAAGATTGTTTCAAATTGTAGCTACTCACTCTTCCCCTGCAAATAATTGCGATTCAACAAATAGGCCGCCTCAAGATCGGATAAATATATAGGTAATAGCGGCTTTTATGTGATGCCATTGAAATAAAAACGTGTCTAAAGCAAACAGAAACATTAAAGTCTGTCATACATCGAGAACAAACTCAATAATGCAAACTTTAAGGATACAAAAAGACGTTCAATGTGTTCATGCGATTGCATGTTTAAAATTCTATTTTACAGTTGCCATTTCCATTTCGCCGATTCAATTTGTTGTCGTTGTTGTTTTTGTTCCTGTTAGTTTTGTTCTCACCCACACAAATAAGTTGTTTATTAAATATATGGGGTACAATTGTTTTGCGGCCTGCAGAAAAGGTTTTTTGGCCTGCTGACCGCTCCAACCGTTGTCCAGTCTATGGAACGTAGTCCATTTTCATCGCTGAAGCTTAGCTCGATACGTCAATACTCTTTATTATTGTCATTCGTGACGGGAATGCCCGATTAAAGCATGTTGAGTTGCAGTTAATGAAAATGGAAATATTAGAGAATAATTTGACTTCCTATTTGGAATTTATGCTTTATTGTATTTATTGAGGAGAGCGGTTTATATTTGATCTGAAAAGCTCTGAGTGGGTGAACAAGTTTTCCTGCACGTGTGCAAAATTCATTGCATTGGTTATTCAGGGTAGAGCATTCAAACATTGATGTTCTGTGTTTTGTTTTTAGTTGTAGTTGCTTTTTGTTGTTGTTTTTAATTTGCACTTCGGGGCTTCGGACAAAAATGCATTTTCGTGCGTTATTTACTTATGCAATTCAAAGAGAGAAAGAGAGAGAGAGAGAGCAAAAAGATAAACGAAACTCTAATAAATTGTACTGCAATGCTAACCGGGGATAACCGAGTAAAAGGCCAAACAACCCCAGCACTCCGCATTCCCTCCTTCGTCTCCGCCCCCGCCCCCGCCTGGCAACACTCCTGCAATTTCCTTGGGTTTCCTCTCTCTTCACTCCATAGCAAGCACCGAGTGCAAATGAAAGTTTTGCATTTTGCATTTTGCAGCAAGCAACCTCGCAAAAAGCAGTTACTATTGTCTATCCATGTGTGTGTCTATGTACATGTCGTTGTTTGTGTTTGTGTGTGTGTGTGCCGTTCTATCTGGTCGCATAGCATAAACGGAAGTGCAAGGAAATGAGGCTTATACCACATACAGCAACTGGCAAATGCTGGACAACGAACAATTGAAATGTAAGCTGAGTTAAGAGGTTGGGTTGATGGGCAATTTGAAAAAAAATGAAAAAATAAAAACAGAACCGCAAAATTATGCGGAACACTTATGCTTTGATATCCTCATTTATTGTGGCGCCCACCTTAACGAATTTTGGAAAATGGTTAGAGTCTCCTGCACCATTTACCCCGATCTGGATGCGCAGCGTAATTATGCATGCCAAACAATTAAAAAACATTTTTCTACGTCGCCAACGTTAAATGGCGCACGAAATGAGTAATTGGGACCCACTGTCCTCAGTTGGTAAACGCGATTTTGGCAGTCAATGCAGACCGTAGTTTATTGTTGCCAAATTTGAAGAAGATATGAACCAACATATGTAGGTATGCTGAGTGATTGATATCGAAGTACTATCATTAAGTTGAAGTTTATTAGCTTTTAACTTGTAGTTTCGAAAAAATACATTCCTTTGGCTCACCTAGCATATATCTATTAAAAATGATAGGGATAGTTCCATGGGTTTGCTAAGATAGTAAACTGTTTTTTCTAAGCCATAATCAATAGGAATGTGCCACGTTCTTACTTAATGCTATTGTCTTGCGGTTGGGTTGCCCTTTTGGCGGCCGATTGCCTACTTTCCGCTACTTTCCGCTTACAGCCGCATTTCCCCAACTAATATTACGCATACGCCAAGTTACAGCATTGCCGAGACAGAGGGCATGCATGAAAGTCAGTTTGAGCGCGTTCAAAGTTGACGAAAAAAAAAATATATTACAAGACGCTCCACGTCGCCATTCGCCGGTAGGTAAGTTTGCGCATTTAAATTTGGCCCAGCCAGAAACTTTTTCACTTTCTCTCTCTCTTCACTCGTCTGTCTCGTTTAACAGTCACCTTTCGCTCACTTTCGCTGTGGTGCCCAACGGACCGTTTTTATGCTAAAGCGCTTTTTGAAAACTTTGCCAAGCTCAATATGCGCTCCGTTTGCCCACATTTGTTTGTACTCGTATGTATGTATGTACAATGTACATACATTAGGGTGTCCCTTATTTGGTCAAAGTCAATATTTTTAAACGCATACGGGCTAGTTCTGTTCATTAGGTCCTAAAGCACTCAGAAATGAATTTTCACCTCAATCGGAGTATGATAACCCGTGCCGACTTGGATCGAAAATTTCAAAATTATATGGGACAAAAAAAAAATTTTTTTTTTTTGAATTTTTTTATTTTTTTATTTTGTTTATTAGGTCCTAAAGAACTCAAAACCAAGTTTTCACCTTGATCGGAGTACGATAACCCATTCAAATTTGCTTTGAAACATGAAAAATCATCGAAAAATGTATAATCAGTGTTAAAACACTGTTTTTCATGTTTCGATGCAAATTTGAATGGGTTATCGTACTCCGATCAGGTGAAAACTTGGTTTTGAGTTCTTTAGGACCTAATAAACAAAATAAAAAAATAAAATATTCAAAAAAAAAAAATTTTTTTTTGTCCCATATAATTTTGAAATTTTCCGATCCAAGTCGGCACGGGTTATCATACTCCGATTGAGGTGAAAATTCATTTCTGAGTGCTTTAGGACCTAATGAACAGAACTAGCCCGTATGCGTTTAAAAATATTGACTTTGACCAATAGGGACACCCTAACATACATACATATATACTGGGTCTTTTCACAGAAGGTTTCTTTTCATACCCTAGTTGAGGTTATATGAAATTTGTGCACAATATGTATTGTAAAATGCGGAAGGAGGGCGGCAGACACCAAAAGGTATATATAATATATTTAAATTCTTTATCAGATTTTTTTTAAGGATAAAAGCTTAAGACTTCAGAACATGATAACTATTTTGGGGTCAATGAGCCCAGAAAATTGTATCACGGTGCCACGCTTGCGTCAAGTGTGTTCGTGTATGTACAATGTACATATTTAATGCGTAAGATCGGATTCCTGTATATATTTCTAGTCACCTTTTGCACTCTATGTCACTAGCGTGCCGTCTGCAGTGGTCAACGGCATTTTTTTAGAGACTGACAATGGCCAATAAACTTTTATAATTTGGAACAAATTCAACATATTAAAAACAAATAACATATGAATTTTAGGCACCGATTGGGTTTATGCAGAAAAGTGGATGTTTGATTCTGTGTTGAATCTTTATTTTTTCTTCTCGATCATTTTAAGATTTTGCAGCTATGACCATTAGTTCAATGGCTATGTTTTTGGTCAGCTTCTTTGACAAATTGCGCTAATGTCCGATTTTTTCTGTGAGAGTTAAATTTTTTAGTGATCGGACTTGGATAATTCTTTTCGATGAAGAAAACCAAGCCAAATAATTTTTACAAGGTCCACTAAATGCATTGTCCCGGTCCCAGGCCTAGAAATTCAGAAAAATCATGCAAGTAATCAAGCAAAACTTACAGAGCAAACGCTATCCTATCTGTAATTCCTTATCTTCTTTTCTATCTCGTGAAACATATAATTCGCACATACAATTTTGATGTGCTTGTGTGTATTGACTCTAACTATTTAGATGTTGTAATTGTGGCCAAATCGTTGCCAAGAATATTCGGTTGGCAGCACTCGCCTTCACTGTTGGCTCACCACTGCTATTTGGCGGCTGGCCTGCAGTTAGCAAATGCCATACCAGACTAGGCCGGTCAGACCCAGGACACAGGACACAGGACAGAGGACAGAGAAGAGAGGAGCAGAGTCATTGCTAAGTAGGAGCACTATTGAGAGACGCTATCGTTCAACATGCGGCCACGCGGTGCGCCAAAAGCATGTCAAGCCAAGTCAAGCGAGCAGCCGGCAGCCGGCAGTCATGGCTGGAGCAGACTATGGCGGTGTCTGAATAGAGCCAATTTGCGAAACTGGCCTTTGTAAGCATTGCCAAGACTCAGCTGGGAGATAGCCGCAGGCTCACGAGAATTGCAAATATGCAAGTTGCAGTTGCCAGCAAAAGACGCAAACGAAAACTCTATAGTATGAAAGTGCTTTGGACTAACTGCGAAGAACGTGTTCAATAGAAGTATGGCAAAACCGTATAACAGTATAGCACATAGGTTTTTTTTTCGCATCAGGCAATGTCCCAATAGGCGGGATACAGGCTACACACATATTATACGAAAATTAATTTTAAATACGACTTGATGAAGATATAAGTAAGTCAAAATTTAAATATTCAATCGTATTCGCTTGATAGCTACAGTTGGGTTGTGCAGGAAAGATGCAAAATGCAAGAAGTACCATTGAGGCAAAGCACTGGTGGTTGCAGCTAAGTGCAAAAGCAAAGGTATCTGCATCAGCATAGTCCCATTCTGTGGAACACACTTCAATCACAAAGGCGATAAAGTACTGCATTTTCCTTTGCCATTTTTGGCATTTGTGCGCTCGCACTTTTTCCAATAAAATGTTAGTTGACTTCGCCTATCTGCATATCTCAGTCCGGACTGAGCCTGGGCTTCAAAATTTGTTCACTGGGAATTATTTTAATGTCAGGTCGAACTTAACTATCAATTGCGTACTTTGAGAATTAAATGGGTCACGCGCAATAGAGATTTTCTGATAAAAAAAAACAAAGAGCCGAAATCAATTAGAATATACAAATAAAGGGAGTGTAATGATAGACAGCTTAGTTTTTAAACGAAAGAGATTTATTTAAAAACTCCAATACACGGATGGTTTTTTGTGTAGCTTTTTAATTTTTAAATTAATTGACATGTTACCATGCGACGCAGTTAATTTTGCAAATCAACATACCGTCAAAATCAAATTCAGCGTTTTCTCTCTCGGACCCGCAAAAGTATGCAATGGAATGTAAAATGGTCAATTTGTTGCAATCAAATGTCGCCATTTCAAATGTCATGTTGGACAACAACAACAAAAACAACAACAATAACAACTACGATGTCGCTCGCAAATTAAGTTAACTGTGTTCCATTGTAGAAATTTGCATATTTTGGTTGGCGCTCTGTAATGTGGCGCTAAAAATTAACAAACATTAACACAGACAGAAAAGCAGACGGACGGACGGACGTACGAATAGACGGGCGGAGGTAGACGGATGAGTACAGATAAAGGAGCCAACATCCTGGGGAAGTAGGTCGGATAGAGGACCACATCCGCGCTTTGCTGGCCGGACAAATGCAAATAAAATGTTTGCAACTATTATGCAATTCAACAAAATGCGGTTGTCTGCTGTTGTTGCTGCACAGCGAGATTATGTGTCAGACAACTTTCATCCCTCCCAGTCAGGGTACTTGGGACATACTACTACGTACCGCCAGTCTTGCCGGGTTGGCTTGGATAATTGTGCCTGCAGCAACCAGGGTTCGCAAATAAGAGCTATGACTCGGAAAAAAATCGGACACTAAAAAAATTATAGGGACATTGAAAAGGTAGCACATCCGTTATTTTTTCAGGGACTATTCAGGAACAGGATTTTCCAATTTTTATGTTATACATTATTTTTAACTTTTATTTTTCAATACACCACAACTATAATTTGCAATTTTAAAAATAAAAATTTAAAATAAAACCTATTTTTTAATTTTTATTATAAAAATTAAAAATAAATATTGAATTGACTTGTATTTATATCTTTTGAACGGGATAAAAATCGTAAAATAACTCTATTAAATCGTTACGAGCCCTGTCCGCTCCTGTAAGATTTATGTGTAAATCCTCACATAAAACAGGGCTTATTTTGTCAATTTGGTTGAGATCACACATCAAGACAAAAACGATCGAACGATCGTTCTTATGACAAATATATAAAGTTTGTCAAGAAATTCTTTACACTCCCTTAAAAATGTAATATTTTGACTTTAAATAAGAAAAAAATAGTTTATTATATACATTTGGAAAGGTCGTTTAAATTCCGATTGAATGACACAAAACTTTCCTTAACCCATTTAGTACCCTTCGAAAATTTCGAGCTTATGTAAAAGTCACTTTTCAAAACTTTTTTCCTCTATTTTTTACAACAAATATTTTGATGCAAAAATTTTTTTTTAGTTCAATTCTAAGAGTAACTGCAAAAAAAATTTTTCAAAAATATTTTTGCTAGTATTTTTTTTGCACCAAAATATTTTTTGTGCTATTATTTTCTTATTTAAAGTCAAAATCTTACATTTTTAAGGGAGTGTAAAGAATTTCTTGACAAACTGTGTATATTGGATTCATTTAATTCTGTGTGGGTTCTGCGAGATCACCTGAGATTTTTCATAATAAATTTTGATTTTATATTGACTGAGCTTATTATCCTGATCAATAACATATGTATCTCCTCCTTCAATGCGGTACACATTTCGTGACAACATTAAGATATCCTCTGTAAGGGCATAAGAAATAGCACAGCTGTCAACAAATTATTGGGTCGCTTCGTTTAGCCCCTTTCTGCGGTGCTGCAGCTGATTACGAGTATTACTTTGCTGCTGTTGTTGCAGCTGATATGTATTAAGAACATTAATCCAGCAATTGCCGTCACATCTGCACAGTGGTCCCTGTAGTAGGTTAAGAACCAATAAATTAAAGTCAATATTTTGTAACTATAGCTGTCCCTTAAAAAGCCCAAATGTTCAAGCCTTACAATGTCATATTTGCTTCGCTTTAATTGCATCGAAAATGTGACCACATGATTACACTAGGCACCAAAATTGACGCAAAACCCAAATGCTAATATCTTCGGAGCTACATATTCTTGAATAGTTGTACTATAAACTTATGCAATAAAAAAAATGTTGATTTTGAAAACCATCTAATCTGGTTTCCCCCCTTAAGCCTGATTTTAAACAATATTTTCTTTGTAGTGACTAATTTACATGCATCGTCATTTACTTCTAGGAATCAAATCATAATAAAAATAAGTAATAAAAAGGATAAACAATATGCTTTTTTATTTGAGTCTGCCAACTGGGTCTGCTCCTGTTGCCGTTTTATGAATTTTACAAGGCGGACTCTTTTCACTCACTTCTAATAAATACACCTGCTCTCTCCATCGCATCTGCCTCTTCATAATATTGCTGTAGTTTTTTCTTCTCTTTAGCCACATGGGCGCATCGTCAACCAACCTTTTCGTGCCACTGGCACAGCCGAGCGACAGCAGTCCCTGCTTTTTGGCCCGTTAATTTCCATGTAAGCCCTTTTCTTGTTCATTTTGTTGTTGGTTGTTGCTATTGTTGTTAATTGTGTGGATGCTGCCTTGGAAGAACGCCAGGCAGTCACTTCTTATACCCTGTGTGTTTCAAATAACTTAAACTGGTATCACAAACTTGAATTGCATATAAAACAATATTTTTTTCTTGATTTCGATCAGAATATCGTCTTGGAGCGATATTTTTTGAAATAACCAAGTCAGTCTTTCATTCAAAATATTTGGCACAAAATGCCGATATTTGGATGCGTTTCTGCAGGTTTTTTCTTTCAAAATACATACAGTCAAGAGTACCTAAATATATGCAAACAAATGTTTAATACGAAAATCATTTGCGTTCAAATTTACTTTTACTAGAGCATTTTGAGTATGGTTACACGGTATCTTGCAGTCAGGTATTTTGATTGACGCATTCCTGCTAGATGTTGTTGGTACTATTGTAGCTCTACTGCCTGCATGCATTGCCTTTGTAATCACGCTAATAACTTGGCTTTCGAAAGTAATTAGCCACATTGCGCTTTGGCGAGCATAATTGCCCTGTTTCCCTGAAGCTCTTCTGCTGTCTGTCATGTTGTTTGGCTTTCGTCTGGCGGTTGTCTTTTGTAGACTGTCGGCTGTAGCCTGTTCACTGCCTCCTTCTCTGTGATATATTTGGTAATTTGACTAGCTCCTGGCAAGCACCGCAGACCGCCAAATCAGCCGAGTTAACAGCACCAGAAAAACAACTATGAGCCACCAATGTACGTTTAGGCAGTCGTCCAATGTTGGCACAAATGCTCATTGGAACATGACAACTAACAAATGCACAAATGACACACACACACTCTGCCTAATATATGTATAAGTATATGCGATTTGAGCATTTTGCATTGCCTACTTCTTTGGGCACTCGTTTCAATTCCTCGTTTATGTATTTCTTACCCGCTATCAAGCTGAAATGTGTTTAGTTGTTATTCGTTCGTTAAGTTGCTCACCAATCTGCAAGAAATTTCGATATTTTTTTTGACATTTGCTTCAAGTATAAAGCTAGAAACTTCAAATTGCATGACCGCTAGTAAAAGTAAGACCAGACACACAAAATATTGTGTTCAAAAGCGAACATTAGATGCACAACGAAGCTTTTGACCAAGGAGCATATTCTAGTGCTAACATATGTATACATAACATTTTTTTTAGGCTAAGCTCGAGTGGCTTCAAAAAGTCACGCACTTATTGACCTGCCTTTGTACACATATGCTAAAATTAAGAAACAAATATCGCTGCCACGCCCACTTTTTCGGGCCCAATACCAATTGATATTATTATTCCAAAGTAAAATAGATAGATTAAAATATTTTTAGAGTTATGAGTAGATTTCTAAAATATGGGCAAAATCTCCAAAATACCCTGTTGAAGACTAGATTTTATTTTGAATCCCGGTCTAAATCCATGATAAATTTGATAACGCCTACTAGTATACAAAAAATTTGTGAAGTGTTCTCACAAATACAAATAAACTTATTTTAAATCAAAAATGTATGTAAAGGGCTACTAGTCTGATGGCGTGTACCCGAAATAAAAATTATTTAATTGTGCACATCCTAAACTTTTTCGTCACGAAAGATATTGTGTTTTTCCAAAAGAAAATTATACTTTGCAATTTGGTTTTATTTAAAACAGTTTACTATTGAATTTAGTAGTGAGTGGAGACACCTTTCCGAAAAATATGGCGGTCAACTCATAAGACTAAGTCTTTTGAGTCCAAATAAGTTATAAAACCATTCGAGAACTCTAAATAGTCACAAAATTTTGTTGTAAAATCCATGGTAATAGCTCTATCCAGAGACATCGGACCAAAGGAACAAAATTTAAAAAATCAAAACAATTTTTAAATAATGAAAAAATATGCATATACCTTAAGTATGCTGTGCTTATGCAAGAACTTCAAACTTGTGGAGGCGAACGCGCGATGGTCGTCACCACTATGGACTAGTCGGAGGCATAAATAAAATTTAAGAAAATAAAGTTGTAAACTAAAATTATGAGTGCTTTTAAAATAAATACCAACAATACAGTCGGTGCACTTTCTGTATGATAATCATAAAAACTATTGTACGAGAATATTTATGTACATTATATATAATTATGTTTAATGTGTATGTGAGTTTGATATTTATGTACATTATATATAATTATACGTGTATGTGAGTTTGATCAGAGTTCAAATGCTTTAAGCGGCAATTTGTGGCTTGCGGTCTTTGATCCTATCAATTATTGCTGCTGTCACAGATGTTTCTGTTATTACGAGTTAAGCACTGTCTGGCCGGGATTTGTCTATCACCTAACGTGTACAACAAAAACATCATAGGCTACAAACAGGTTTTAAGCCGAGCCTCACAGACCCTTAGTTTGATGAGTTTTTCGTACTTAAGCAGGCGATATTTTAAAATATTTTACTGGTTTATCTGAAGCCTGCTTTGGGATGAATTTAAGTCAGTAAAGAATCGAATCATACGAGTTTACGCACCCGAAAACCTTGAACGTTTCCTAAAATATATTTGTTTCTAGTGCAAATATTCTCGTATTAAGAAAACATTCCAAACAAAAATTGCACTAATTAACAAAATTAAATACCAATTAAATTCAAGAGATGCTAGATTGAGCAGTTGAGAGTTCTAAGGCGTTCTAAGGAGTTTTAGTCTAAAACATTCTCATATTTAAGTTTACTTCAACTTAAATAGGCTTGATTAACTTATTGACAGAAACTTTTATTTTTATGACAATTGATTAGTATTAAACACTCTTGTCTTTGGAGAAATTTTATACAAGCTCACAGAATTTATTTTTGGCACGTTCTAAAATATTTTGAGAAAGTGTGGTTCAAATTGGACTATTACATTAAATGGCTGCCATAAGTAGGAACAATCAGTCGGATTTTTAAATCTTAGATCGCTTCATACTTATTTCAAGAATAATAGTACACAGCAATGTTAATATTTTAGGAACAACAGACTCGTGTTTCGTGGAGTAGATCTTGCAAGATTACGATGGATCACCGAAATTTCTAATTTTGTACTGTTTACATTATATGTTAACATTATATTTGCGAAATTTCTAAATAGTATTACAGTGCATTGTCTAGTTGCATTTCTGCTTAATACAACAACTGCGGAGTATTACTTTATATATTGCAAGGAATGGGCAAAGTTAACCCTCAAATGCCCAACCCTGAAAAAAAAATCTCAGTTTAAACTTTGAAAATTAATATAATAATATTACATTTAAAATGTAAAGTATATTGCTACAAAATTTAAAGAATAACTAAATGATCCATCAGCCAGTTTTTTTTTACCGCTCTGCGATGAGATTTACAACGTATTTTCTTTCTCTACAAATTTGTGATTGCCCAAATTTCTTTGTTTACGTGGGCATTAGAGGGTTTAGTTAAAAGGCTATTGACAAAACAATCTAGAATCGGGTTTTGATAGTTATTTTTGCAGGGGCTTCTTTCGACTGACAAGAGATTGAGCGACAAAGTGTTAAAAAAATGCTAATACTTATAATTAAAAATTGTACTATTGTTTTATTTCGCAGCTGTCGCTGTGACCCTAATATCGCTTGACTCTATGTGGCATGTCAACGCATACACACACAAACACACTTACCTGACGATTATACTTGAGCATGGCTGCAGTTTGTTGTGACTTCATGCAACTAACTCTAATTGTGCTTGAAATTTTGTGTAATTTGGTAAATACTTTAAAGCAACCGAGTGCCAGCAACAACGCAACAATCATCAGCTGCAGTAACACAACAACAATGCTAGCAATGGCTATTTTAGGCCCAAAAAACTACAGTCCATGTATATTAGGGTGTCTCTTATTTGGTCAAAGTCAATATTTTTAAATGCATACGGGCTAGTTCTGTTCATTAGGTCCCAAAGCACTCAGAAATAAATTTTTACCTCAATCGAAGTATGATAACCCGTGCCGACTTAGATCGGAAAATTTCAAAATTATATGGGACAAAAAAAAAAATTTTTTGTTTTTTAATTTTTTATTTTTTTATTTTGTTCATTAGGTCCTAAAGAACTCAAAACCAAGTTTTCACCATGATCGGAGTACGATAACCCAGTCAAATTTGCATCGAAACATGAAAAAACAGTATTTTAACACTGATTATACATTTTTCGATGATTTTTCATGTTTCGATGCAAATTTGAATGGGTTATCGTACTCCGATCATAGTGAAAACTTGGTTTTGAGTTCTTTAGGACCCAATGAACAAAATAAAAAATAAAAAATTAAAAAAAAAAAAATTTTTTTTTGTCCCATATAATTTGAAATTTTCCGATCCAAGTCGGCACGGGTTATCGTACTCCGATTGAGGTAAAAATTTATTTCTGAGTGCTTTGGGACCTAATGAACAGAACTAGCCCGTATGCGTTTAAAAAATTGACTTTGACCAAATAAGGGACACCCTAATGTATATGTATACTTAAATGTATTTTTCGCAATCGCTCGCAATCGCTGAAAATTGTAAAAATGATTTTATTTTTTATGAAATAAATATCTATGTATAAGTATATATCACAGTCATAGAATAGAAATTGTGTAAGTCACAGAAAGCGCATTACGTTGCAGAGGAATCCTCTTTATGACTTGCTGTCACCCAGACGTGGACATGCTGACAGTACCCCTCAAGTACTGGGGATACAGGGTATCGTCGGCAGCCACCACAAAGTAAATTGCACGCGTCATCGCTATCCTCGAGTCTGTTGGCTGTCGATTGCTGTTGCTGTGAGTGTACTGTGTCTGTGTGTGTGTGTGTGTGTTTTTATTTGTTGCTGTTTCTGATGGCAGTGATAGTGGTGATGTCGGCCATGTTGGTCATGATGGTGTTGGTATTGGTGCACTATGTACGCGTATATGTAGCTGCTGCTGTCGATGATACTTGCATTTAAATTAACATTATTTGCATGCCGTGCTTACAGCATGCATTTCAGAGCAATCGCGCTGCATTGTCGAAGAGGAGAGGAGGAGGCAAAAGGAATAAGTAATACAGGCAATGCAACGGATAGCGAAGCCAGTAAGCGGCAACTGCCTTTTTTTTACATGTGTGCGAGTGTGTGGGACCGTGATGGTGTTAGTACACATGAATCGAATCTATCATTCACAAAGTAAGGAAATTGCATCGCAATACTTTTTGAGCTGCAATTAAACAAATGGTAGAGTTGACTGTACTGAGCTGCCTGCGACTCTGTTCGTAGAGTGGTCAAAAGTTTTGGTAATATGCATGTTGCGAGCATAATGTTGTTTGGCCAACGCAACGATATTAACATGCCCTATACCAGTCGCTATAATAAAAAACTATGACAATTATAAGAAGTCACATCATGTCGCTATCTGAAATTGATTGGAAAATTTTACTTTATACTAGTTCAAACGAATAACTTTGAACACAAATTTCAGGCAATAAACGTCATTATGAAGTTAATATGATACATAGATTGGCGAAATCCAACATGCAGGATGAATATAACAAATTTTATGAATTAATTGTGTGAAAAGTTTAATTAATATTAAAGACTATTAATTGTAAACAGGATATACATATAAATATATGTCGCAATTGCTTACAAATATTTGTACGTGCACATACATACATAGGTTTTGTACAAACGTATGTATATGCATACTTCCGCTTTTAAATCACATGGACATTTGTACATACATACATATGCATGCATAATCGCTGAGCAAAAATTCTCGCCCAACGCGCTCAACCGATAGCGAGAGCTGTCTTGCTTGCACACATTTGCACAAAGTTAACATACTCGCACATACACTCGGAAAAATATGCCTTTCTAAAATTAAAAATGTTTGTACTTGAATTTACACCTTATGGTTCCTTAAAATGTTAGGATTGCTTTTTACAACTATTCTTGATCTGACTATGAAATTATCTTAAATTTCAAATTTGGGACCATCGATTCTATGACAGGTGCATGTTGTCAGATTTTAACCAAACTTAGCCAAATATATAATCTATATGTGTTTTATACTTAACATTTATTCTTAAAATTAAAGATTGCTGTGTACCTTATCTAACATGCTTTCAGTTTTAAGTCAACCTAAATACATATGAGTATGCTTTGAACTAGAAACAATGTTTTGAGATGTTCAAGTTATATTTGGCATTCTTGCGCCATAGAATTCCCAACTGATTTTTGCCGCACAAGGTGGACATCGAGCTAGCATCTTTTGAAACAGCTGAATACCGAGCGTACCGATATGTACTATCTGCAACTGTATTGTGAGTTGTAATTTTTTAGTTTTTTTATTATTACATATCGAAAATTAAGTGCATATTTCGTTAGCTTAGATATTTAAAAATATTGTCCCAAAAGAATTTTTTAAAATTCAAAATAGTTTAGGATATGCAGCCATTTTTCTTATGCAATGTTGATGTTAAGGGGTAACACAACTGTACAAGGAGCACTGTTTTCGGCTGCTTTTCCGCAAATCTTTATTCCCCAGAAGGAATGTGAATAAGCAAACGAATGTTGGTTATGACATTAAGTATATATGAATTCAATTCGACGCTATAGCCAACCTTCTGGACCGTGTTCGAAGAAAGGCTCTCCGCGGCACTCAGCATAACTGCTCATGGCTTATACCTGGGAAAAAAAATTACTCCTAATCTACATGAATAAAAATCCTTCAGGTGTAGCCAAAAATTCAAGAAAAAATATAGAAAACCATTCGAGTTTTAGTCTAGAGTGATGTTATCCCTTTATGCAAGTGAAGTCAAAACTTTTAACGCGTTTTTGTGGACAGATTTTGATGAAATAAGTGCCAAACGACGCAATTTTGTTTGAGCTCAAGATTTTTGTGTACTTATAAGACATAAATAAATCCCAAGACGTACTTACAGTATCTCAGAAAAATCTTATTCTATTGCTTTCGGAACTGTGAAACAAACTTAAAATTAGATTTTTACACTCAGTTTTGGAAGTTTCGAACTAGGTCAGCTTTCAAGTTGTATTTTAACATTCCCTGCTTAAGTACGGAAATCTTGTTTTTTTCTCTGAGTGTACGTATATCCTAGACGGGGTATTAAAAGCCATTCAGGTGTCCAATTTTCACATAAATTTTTTGGGCCATGAAGTTGCCACTGACCACAGCCACAGGTCAATTTGAACATAAACTATAATAATAATAACTTAATCAGTTGCCAACGATAAACATTAAAAAAGACCAACACACACAAAGGCGCAATAATAAACATGCACATGAAACCATACATAAGTATATTATACGATTATAGTGCGGTTCTGTATGGTGCTACGATAATTTTACGACGCAGATTTTGACCTGTTAAAATTGTTATTGTGATTGCTGCAACGTAATGCGCATCATTTTTATATGGATTTTTTCTTAAAATGGAACTGTTTTGGGCTGTCTCTGAAAAAAAAAACTATATTTAATCTTTTTTCGCATAAATTTATTCATTTACGCTGTGCCTGTATCAAAGAGTATTCTAAGTTTGTGCAAAAAATATAATGTTCAGTTACTGCTTTCATGTTTTTTAGAAACATACATACATATGTATAGTATAATTGTTAGTTTTTTAAGGAGGAGTAAAGCTATGATTTTATTATCTTAACATTTTTGGAATGAAGTCAAAGATTCGATAAGTACCTGTAACTTAAAAACGCGAGCTGATGGAAAAAAAATTAAGATTTCAAATAAGATTTGATATCAGCGAGCCCCAAATTAGTTAAAACTGCAATAAAGTTCCAGAAAAATGGCTTAGTAATTAAATAAAAATTACACAACGGTATATCGCGAAAAGTCGAGCTGATAGAAAAAACCAAATGTAGAATTGGATTCAAAGTCCCAAATAACATTGAAAATAATATTCAGTTCGCAATCAACAAAAACTTTATTCCCTTGTGTAATTTAAGAAAATCATAAGAATAAAAGAAAATAACCTTAAAAGCAACTATCAGTTCTTAATCAACAAAAACCTTTTTCCTATGTGTTATCTATTGATAAAAAAAAAACCTAAATCATATTAAGTAAATATTAACCATAATAAAATTAATTTAATTATTTTTTATTTCGGAATAAGAATAATTTTTTAATTAAATGGCATCCGTATATATCACTCGACATCCTGAATGTGTCTGTATATAACTCTCTGCATTCAGTTAAACGTTGTTTGGGGTATGGAATTTAATAAATGTGTAGTGTCCATTTAAGATTTGAGTTGTTATGCCTGGTGTTAAGTAATTGAATTGCAATTAAATCTGTCCGATGTGTGCGCAGGACACACTAACAAGCAAACGCAGGCAAACACACACACACACACGAGGCAGATACAATAGGGTGTGCAATCTTTAAGATATGCCAATATTGCATTTGATTTAAGGCCGTTTGTTTTTGACAAAATTATAATGGACAGTATCTATCAATTGCACAAACCCTTATATTAATGGGTTAGGAAGTCCATAAAAAGACATATGTATGTACGTACATCGAACATGCAATTATTTAAATTAGAATTCTCGCAGGAAATTATAAGTTACCCAAATTCGGAATGCTTTCATCCGCAAGGATTTTGTAGCGACATTTAATGAAAAATTTGCATTAATGAGCATAACCATTATTTATGCTTGGAAGAATCGATTTGCACTGTTCAATCGTTGAACGATGGCTCATTTTTGTGATTAACCTCAAAACTAGACTTTTAGCATGACCAAATCCACTAAACTTAAAATATAATTAGCTAATCATATGTCATAATGAATAGAAGAAGAAGCTGTAGCACTATAATCACAATTGGACATTGCCTGCACATAACTGTGAAATTAAAAATTTCATTGGAGCATTGAAACCAATATTGTCAATAATATATACATAGTATTGGTGGCGCTAACTCTTATAGACTCTGAGATCCAGGTGTTCATACGGACGACAATTAAAGATCTCTCAAAGTCGGGCTAACTATTGCCTCTGTGAGAGTGTCAAGTAAGAAATTATCAATGAAACAAGAGGAAGTGTTGGGACATTCATTTCAATAGTTAAAATGGAGGTCTGGTGTAGCGTTCGCTGTGTTTCACTGATTTTCATTGGCTTACCTCTCTAACACATTCACACATGCGCAACAGACGTAATGGCAATTATGATTGTGTTTATACAATTATTACTTATATAGAGTAGTGTAGATACAGCATGCAGTTCAGTGTAGTTACCTGAAAACAAATAGAAAAGAAAACTTTTTTAAAATTATACAAAATATATTTAATTTTAAATGCAATTTCTTAAAATCACAAAATAGACTATAAACCGCACAACATTTTTAACTTGAAGCTAACCAAAATCTACAGCCAGCTTTAGAGCTGGGCTACAATGGGTCGATCCAAATGTGCGAGCATTAATTAAAAAAAAATCGCCGGCAGTGCGAGCTTCAGTCGGGCTAGAAGTGTATGTCAGAGAATGGATAAGATATGCTCAAACGTTGACTCGTACCCGCTAAGATTTTTTCGTTTGGGTTGAGCGATTGAAGCGGATCGTTCTGACTGAGCGTGCGAATCGAACGCCCAGTACGAATCACATCGCCCGAAATCATGACGAATTCTTGACTACTCGACTATTTCTATCTTCCTATCTCTACTAACAGCGTATTTTAGATAGCTTTATTTACTTTATCCATAGTAACATTTTTTTTCTAAAGACCAACACAATTTGCACTGCAAGTTGCAAAGATTTTCCGCGCGATTTTTAGTTCATATGGCAACTCTCAATCAGCTGACTTTAATGGAGTTTCAAACAAATCTAAAAACAAAAATAAATATTTGTATTCTCTCTTGAGTATTTATATTTAGTAAATCAATCGATTCTCAAGATACTGAACAACGAGCCAAAGTGCGCTGTTCACACATGCAAATATAGGGGTGTTTTTTTTTTACCCGTTTCATTGTTCGTAATAATACTGTAAGCCCGATGTCTGTTTGAAAGATAACATTCCGGTAGAATCGAAATAATTTGAACGTGAATGTTTTTGAAAAAGGAGCAGCAAGGATTTCATTCTCGACAAAGTTTTCATCTGTCATCTAGTACATTAAAATCTCGTTCTTAGATTTGGTCGACAGTTGTATGCAACCAATCGTAGCATTATCAAACAGATTTGGTAAATTCCAATGGACCGAACTTTGTTTCTCTATCTCGTTTAACTTCTCTACCAATGACAGCGCCACAGATGGACATTATGGTTGAGAGATGAACGCTGCTAACATGCTCGACACAAACAGAGAATAAGATACAGATACAGATGCATGTGGATGGTAATGTTGGTGGTGGTGGTGGTGATGGCGATGTCAATGGTCTAATGCTAAACACCATTTGGCTGCACTTAAACTAAAGTTTTGTGCGTTATGTCGACGATAACATCAACGACTGTTGACTATCTTTTGTCCAATGGTTACTTTAGCTTGGCTTAAACATTTTGTCATATAACTTCTGTTTCCTTCCTCTCTCTTTCTCTGCCTCCATACTGCTCTCTTATTTTTTCTTTCTCCCAACACCATCAATGGGTGGCGCTGTAAGCAGTATTACATTTTTATACCCATTGCTTGTGGAGAAGAAGGGTATGCTGTACTTGTTTCAATGCTACAGATTGAAGGAGCTTGAGCACTCCCCATATATTTTTTTAACTTTACCCTTTTAATCGGGATCGGAAAAATGTATATAAAAATTCGAAGGTGCAATTGGTAAATATTTAAATTGAGTAATGGATATCTTTTAGACAAGACTCAACTAAAGCATTTTCACATGCTTCCAGTTTCGTTTTGTACAATTTCAAACTGCTTTCATTTGCAGCCATTGACGCAATTGCAGTCCTTGTGAACTCCAGTCAACTTATGGATACTATGTACACACATACTTCTCTACATACACACATACATACATACACGAATTCATTGAAATGTGAACGTAGTATGTGGGCGTGTGTATGTGTGTATGTGTGTGTGTGCATATATGTATGCGTGTCTGCAACTAATCTCATAAATCCCAAAGGTAAATATGTATACACAAACAAGGAAAACCTTTAAAAAGAATAGCCCAAAACTTTTCTACTTCTATGTCTGTATAAATGTGTGTGAATATATTTACTAAAATATCATTCACACTAGACTTGACGGACTGATTGCTTTATATTCCCATTTAGTTTTGATCCTGGGATTCCCACAAAGATAAAAAAAATTAAACTTGATTTGCGGTTGGTATCCAAATTTTATGATTCTAGCTCCTAAGTTCCTTGAGTTCGACAGGTTTATACTGACAGATAGACATAGCTATTTTGACTCGGCTTTTAATACTAATCAAGAATATATATAATTTATGGGGCTGCACAGAACTATTGAACCCATTTTTCTCGTTTGCCAGAACAAAGAAAGAAAAGGAAAAAGGCAGTGACGCTTTTAATTAGCCTCTTTGGTCAAATCATTATAAAACATAGAAAAAGGTAACTGCAATTATGTACATGCATACATACACATGTATGTTTTGGAAGTTGTTAAAGCTTAATTTGAGCCGTACTTAAATGAGCTAGTCAAATAGCCACAAGACAATTAATTTGTCTGATTTCAATTTCGCATTATGCATTGCAATGCTATTAAACTCGGATACAGGCTACACCAGCTATGATGACAGTTCACAACTTCGCTGTCTAAATAGAGTGATTGCTATGCATACCTCGCTATGGTTTAATTGTCGTATTGCAAACTTATTAGTTTCAGCACATGAACAATTCATTATTATTTTTTAAAGCTTTTCTCCTATAATCACGATGAACTTGTTTGGAATAATTATCAATTGAGCACAACAGTTAATGACTTAAGGATAATAATTGCAAGAGTTTCAGAAAATAGCGAAAGACCCTTGTTTCGACAACGAGCTATTCCATTTGTTGGAAGAGCATTAATGCTTCAGCTTCGGGATAGTAGAGTTTCTCCCTGGTTATTTGATTTACGGGGCGTATAAGTGATGTGGAGTTAGATTGCGATGAGCTGCGGCCACAAATTGAATAATTGCACGAATTCTTGTGTACGAGTACCACTTGCTAATATTCCCACGATGCTGCAACAGTTTCATCAGCGATAACTTATTGGTTGGGTCTTCAGAGTATAGTGGAGAGAATAATGGGTGATATGCTACGTTGTGGGCCAGAGGCAGTTAGAACACTTAATCGTGATAGTTGCATGTTGGCAGTGCATTAGCACAAACGAAGAGATATATTTATGTATGTTAGAGTGGGTCAATTTTTTCGATTTCAAGCGGTTGTAAAAATTGTAATCTACGACGAATTCTAAGAAGATTTACCCAAGAAACCATGGGTCTAAAGTCAAAATCGAGCTTCCGATTTTTAGCGAGAAATTATGATAATTTTTGACTTTTCATACGATTTCCCATGTTTCGCGCTAAAAATCGGAAGCTCGATTTTGACTTTAGACCCATGGTTTCTTGGGCAAATCTTCTTAGAATTCGTCCCAGATTACAATTTTGATAACCGCTTGAAATCGAAAAAAATTTATTTTTGCTCCATACAAATTGACCCACTCTAATGTATGTACAATATAGTCAGACATTAAGGGAAGCTGGGGAATGTGAAACAAAAAACGATTTGAAGCTTATAAAGAAATTCGGTATTGAAATGTTTATTTGTAAATCACAGCAAGTCTCCGTACAGAAACCGCAAAGCAGCCACTAGTTTTTAAAGCCCAATTTACACGGTTGGTTTCCGACCGACACTTTTTTACCGATGGAAAATGTTGCCATTCACATAATTCGCATAAGCCAGGAAGGACAGAAAGCTGCATTATAATTTTAAATCTTTATACCCTGACTTGTATGTACATATGCGGGTAACAGGCAGAAAGAGGCTTGGTAGATTAAAGTATATATCGAGTCCTATTTGCGGATATAACGTAAGCGACAAAAAGCAAATTTTACAGGAGAGAAGGTTTTTAGGTTTCGTTGAGTTGATTTCTTCGTGTCATGTGTCGCTTACGTTATAGTTGACAGGCCAATATCTCCGGAAATATAAACAATTGAAGTTTAATATTTTGAGTGTAGATACTATTAATATTAATGAACACATTTGCATTAAAAAACAAATTTCGGAAAAATGTCGCTTACATTATATCCGCAAAAAGGGCTCGATATATTCTTGATCAGCACCAAGAAGCAAGTTGATAGAGCTTTTATATTCTTAGCCGAACAAACTTTTTTAAGAAAGAAGTCCGGCTCTGGCTTGGAAGGGGAAGATAATTCTGAAGGTTCGGTTAGCCCAAAGCATCGAATCGAACCTGTTTGGCGAGGTAAAGTTCAGAATCGGTTTGCAGCCTTGGTTATTATACTTTTTTAAATAATATAATAAATTGCAAGTTGAATGTCTCAAAGTTGGCACTCCCAGAAACCAAAGTGCATTGTCATTTTAAGCATCCAAACATCCAAACAACAACAACAACAATAAAAGCATGACGAAAGCAACGTGTGCGCATTTCATTTTCATATCTATTATTTTTTGTTTTTTGTATTTGCCAGACAACACCGAGCAGCAAAAGTTTCAATTTCTGCAATTGTTAAATTTCTGCACGCACAATGCAAGCAACGATGTGAATGACCAGCGCCAGTTCCCAACCCAAACCCAAACCCAATACAAATACAACTACATACAACAGTGTGAGCTGTGAGACGGCTGTGAAATGGCTGGCATTAAGGTAAGTGGGGATGGGATGGGATGGGATGGGATCGCAACTCTGTAGCCGTCTGTTGGACTTGCGATACCTACGTCCACTTACAATTTCAGTGCGGTGTATACATACATATATTCACATATATTTCACATTTCAAATAGGGGACCTCGAAATTTCCAAAACTGAGAGTAAAAATCTTATTTCAAGTTCGCTTTTCGCAAAAAAATAAAAAAAAAACAACCAGAATCTAGAATGGAAAACGAATTATAAGTCATTTTAAAGAAATGGTAATGCCAATCCTAAGATTATGCTTTTTTGTAATCATAGGTTTTTTACAACTTCTTGGATTATAAATAAATAAATATAAACATTAAATATAAATCATTCTAAGTAGCTTAAGTACCCAACAATTTTGATTGTCCAAAAATGAACTTTAATTCTAATTTAAAACATTCTCATATTTATGTTCATTTCAATAATTAAACCTAAAAGTATAAGTACGTATGAATCGCGCCAAATGACAAACTGAAATACCATTTAGTAATACTGTTTTTTCGTTAGTTATACAAAACAACACACAAAACACTTGCATATAAACAAGGAGCAATTCTCGGTTTTCAGCTGTTTCAAGAGGTGCTAGTTGAGAATTATAATTTCTAAGTGCAGATACGTACATACATAAATGTTTATTCATTTCTCAGATATAAAAGCTTGACATGCGTTAACCGATTTTCATAGGAATTCAATAAAGACATCAATAAGTAAAAAAAAATACATGTAATAATAAAAAAATAAAATAAAAAAAGTTATGTTACTTTATTATTTCTGGGTTCGAATTCAACAGGGCAATTTGGTCTTGACAGAATTTAAACTTATTTTTAACAGCATGCAGTGTTGTCGGTGTCGTTGCCTTTGTTATCAATGTTGTACTGCCATTGATACGTCTTCGAAGATGATACGCAGTAGACAAATTTTCGATGTCAATTTAAATTGCTAAGCACTTGTAATTTAATAAACATTGTTGTCAATTTTCTCCTTATATGGACAGACTGTTTAATTTTAAGTTTTAAATGTCACGAGAAAGATTGAATACCTGCGGGCCTGAGCGCAGGGTATCTCGGAGTCGAGCGCGATTGACTAAAGGTTTCTTATTTGTTCTTTTGCTATTGGTGAACTTTACAATGATAAAATGATATGATATACATATAAGAAGCGCGATTGCAGCAATGGAAATTCAATTACTTCAATAAGCGAGCCAAGTGTCAAAGAAACAGAATTATGATCGACAAATGTCAATATCAATTAAACGCGCCAAAATGCGTAAATACAAGTGTGCAAAAAGGCGAACCACAATCAGCAGCATCACTTACTCAGTGACTGAGAATTAAAACTGGGAATGAGAATCAGTTTCAGGCCGGGCCGGGCCGGGCCAGCCCATGGCCACGTTCAAGGCCAGGGAAACGGAGCAGGGCCGTCGACGCGAGCAAGTGGAGCAAGAGCAAATCAGCCAAGAGTCAAGTGAGTCCAAGCGAGTCACACGGCGAGTGTCGAGTTTATTTGAATTGACTACCCATGGACCGATTGACATATTTTTTAATGACTTGCAGTCGAGTCGACTTGTTGCTGTTGTTGTTGTTGTTGCTGTAGAAGCTGTGCCTGCATTGCTTGTGGAATACTTACTCATTGACCGGAGCGGTCGTGGAATGCCGCTGACGTATACAGGGCGTATACGTGATATCTAAATAGCACTAACAAGAGCTACCCTGCTTGTTTCTCCAACAACAGTCTGCCAGGCAGGTTTCTTAACTATTTGTTGTTTTGTTGTGTGTGACACAGTTTGCCTCTAGTCGCTACGGCTGTTGCTGTTGCTGCTGATGTTGCCTATTCCGAGATACATACATACATATGTCGTTAGTTCAGTCGCCTCTTTGTTTGCTGGTCCTGGCACCCCAGAGCTAGTTGGCTACCATTAAATCATTACAGCAGTTAATAATTTCCGTTTCAACTCGTTTCAAAAGCCTGTTTGCGATTTGTTATTAACATGATGTTCGTCTTGTTTACTGTTAATGTCGCTGTTGCTGGTGCTGTTGCTCTTGCTGTCACTGTCTGTTTTCTGCAAATTGTCATCAATTGGGGTAGACAACAGCGAATACTAAACACTCACATTATCTCTTATCCCCCCGCTCAACGTCAACGTTTTCTAGGCCCAACCTCCACCTCTGTCAAAAGAAAAGTGTCGCTTACTGTTGTTTGCTAGCAAATCAATTTGCCTGGCGCACACAAATCGAATTGAGTGTTGATTTATTGGCCTTGATCTGATTTTGAGCAAACAAGAAAACCCATTTAGCGACATGTCCAGGAATAAATAAACCAAAACACGACACTACACGACAACAACTCAAAACTCACACTCAAAATGCTGTGAAGAGAAAATATGTCAAATGGCACATAAATCTAATTGAATTAGCGTACGAAATTCAAATCAAATACTGTGCGTATGTCTGTTAGGATAGTTCAAATGCACCCCATCCATAGAGGCCTGGTGAGGGGAATGGCGAGAGTACACGTACGGTTGAAATAACTAAAACAAAAATTGACATTTTAAAATCTTAAGACACAGGCCACAGCAAAGCAAATAGACGATTTGCTA
>JBAMBJ010003253.1:0-23656 GCA_037043495.1 Drosophila recens | reverse complement strand
ATGTTTTATGCAAAAAATAAATGGATTCTAACCCAATGTGCAAAGGTGTAAAGCTGTTTCAGCCCGGAACAGTACCACAAAGCAAAGACACAAACATAAATATGTAGTTCTTAAGCAATGCTGCAGATGGCGTTAATATTGTATTGTAAAGTTTACAACAGATGGCAGAACAGTTTCAGCTCTTGTGGCAACACTGTCCGCCATCAATTGGTCACAACAATGCCGATAAGCAATATCGAACCTATTGATCGAACCAACTCACTTCACTCGATTTCTTCTCTTGAACACAACACACACAATTGTCAACGATCTCTCATTAAATTGTTAAATTAAGTATTAATAAAGTAATTAATAATGCGTAATAAATAAATATGCTTTTTGAATTACTAAAGTGGTGACCCCGACTGAGAGAATACAACGATTTGCTCGCAGCACTGACATACGGTGGCTCACAGCTTATTTCAACCAGCACAAAAAGCAACTTTACTCAAAAGCTTCAATTACAACTAAATTACCATTATGCTAAATAAATACTATTTATGTCCAGAACTTAAAAATCAAACCTTTTTTTATTTTCGCCACGCTTAATCTTGGAAATAGTTTGATTAAACATTTAAAAGCTTCTTCATCTCGATTTATAGCTTTGATGAAGTTTTTAACTATTCCCAACTTTATATAAAGGGGCAGCAATAAAATTTTGTTGATTGGAACGAAGCATCCAATTTGTCTTTTGATACTGGTTTCCTCGGTACCTAGTATCCCAATGGCAAATGAAGCACATATTCTTTGTATAGCCCGTTTGCAAGCCAGTAAGCAAACCAACGACTTTTAAATCGGCACATATCTTCCATTGATGCTTCATGTATTGAACACAATCCAGAATTAATTTCATGGAATTGTAAGTTTCCTTTGTGTTGGAGCTTATGGCGATTGGTACTGGACTTTTTGTATTATCTATGTATAGGAATACGGCTTTCAAGCTATTCTTTGAAGCATCAATGAGTAAACGTCATTGCTCTGGCCTATACTCGCAATTCACGTGTTGCATTTAGGCATGGATATCTTTGCAATACGCAAAAGAATTGTCGCCATTCACTTCCCAATAATCCAGAAGCTCCTCTTGCCTCTTACGGTATCTATAAACCTTTACATTCTTCGACAATATATTGACCGATCCAAGATGATGTGCCAAACAAATTGCTTGCCTTTGCGAAAGCTTAAGCTGTCGTACTATCGTATTTAAACGAGCTTGCGAAATCTCTATATAGCGGCAAGATTTTTCCACTTCAAATGGCTCATACAACGAGAATTAGTCTTCAGGCTCGGTCAGAAATGTTGGTGGAATATACTTTTCCGTTGGGCTTGGATAACTCGGAATCGGAATATTTTCCGAATGAGAAAATGGTAGCTGCGCAGATTGAACACTTCTATAAGCCATCCCGCATTTGTTCAGCTTGGAAAATTTGTTCACGCTTGCGTAGCAGTTACCAGTACTATGGTCTTGTGGATCTATCCAAACCATTGGGATGCCGAAACCCATTTTAACACCCAGTTTTTTTGACCAGTTGATCAAATTGTTGTTGCATTGTGTCCAAATGGTCTGTGGTACCCAACCCACTTCTTTTATTACGGTTAAATTTAAATATTCCTCGTAAATAGCGGCAGTTCCAGGTGATATTTTACGTCTGCTCCGTGGACTCGTGAATTTTCCACACACATAGCAAAATGCATTTAAACCGACTGGACACTTGCTCATTTTAAATTTTAAAGCACTGCAATCAAACATTGACACCTATTTTGCGCGTTGTCACAGTTAAAGTAATCAACGACAAATCAATGCAATCTATACAAATTTTGAGTCTTTAGCGAGATCTTATCAGTCAGTGATTGATATTACGGGACTTTATAGCGGTACTTACTGTTTTAAGTAAGCAGAGGTGCAGTGGTCAGAGTTAAACAAAGATAAAAAGCTCGACTCATTGCTTGCAGACTTATGTTGGAATTTGAAAAGTGAAAGCTATGAATATTATATTGTATGCTTAAATACATAAAACTTATTAATTAAACATGTTAGATACACAGATTATATGTATACTACCAAGTATTATTAATTTAACAATGTTGTGGAAAATTAAGTAAAAATATATTTTTTGGGTACCCTTATATTTTGCAATATTTAATTTTTTCGTCAAGATTTTTATGCTGAAGCTACTTAGAATAACAGAATCTTCATTTTGGTATACGTATCAGATAGGAAAATTCGATTACAGGATCGAAAAATTACAAACAAACTTTGTATGATGCTGCCGCCACTCGTTGAACGTTCAGGGGTTCTGGAGAGCCACTTTATGTAAATTTCTAATTCGCTTTTGCATTAGCGTGGCCGGGGTAATTTGGTATATGCTAGCTGAAGTTTTAGCGGAGACTTCCGCTAAGGTTTCAGGGGACCTCTTCTGAAAGCTTCACTGCACTTTTCTATTGTTTTTTCAGAGGTGGGAAATTTTGCCCTGTATTTTCCTGTATTTTACTCCAAAATCAGCATCAATTGGAAACTGACTTTTTTAATTTCGTGTAAACACTTTTTTTTTGAGCCAGTCATAACGTTAGCGTTGTCTGTTCCAATTCCAACCAAATTAGCTATATTCAATTTATTTTTTAATGGCAAGTTTTTAGCTTCATCTGATTTATTTATTTTTATCTATAATTAGACAAAAAGCTTTCCAAAAATTTTTGTCACTGCAATATCAGTGGACTCGTCCAACAGTAGACTAAAAGCGGCGTTTCCGATTTTGGTGCAAGTACATTTTTAATAATGTCGTGCACTTCGTTCTGCCTAATTTAATATTTGCAGCAGCTTTGCAAGCTGAAAACTGCTCCAAACACAACTTTGACAAATTATCACTTGTCGCTATCGCCGTGTGTTTGGCAATGTGTAGGCATAGTGCCGCTTCCCGTTCCTCTGTTTTTGTTGACTTTCGAACGTAAGGCAATTTTTTTTTTTTTGTACATGTTTTTTGAGGTGGCGTGGTGGCGGATATCAAAAAGCTTTGCGCCTATTTCGGATTTGAAATATGCTCGCGTTGGATCAGTGCAATCCTTGCGAATCCACTGCCTGAACTCCTCATTTTGCAGCCAGGCATCTCGAAAATTTTGCTTGTAAACTTTTGGCATTTTACAATCACTGATCGTTGCTATGGCAGCCAGAAGTCCGATCCAAATTTAAAAACAAACTTGATCTGCGTTAGGTGTCTAAAAAACCTACATTCCAAGCTTGGAGTCTCTAGCTCTTATAGTCTCTGAGATCTAGGCGCTCTTATAGACGGACATGGCTATAGTATATCGAATTGGCTATTGCTGCTGGTCAAGAATATATACACTTTATGGGGTCTGTCACGCCTCCTTCTGCCTGTTACGCCCTTTTTTTGTGACAAAGTTAATAGACCCCTGTACTTTTCTTTAGTACAGGATGTAAAAATCAACGTCTGGAGCATAGTGCAGTGTAGAAATAAAAACACTTGACTCGGTCATTGTTTTTGCCGGGGAACGTCTCATTTTGTTTGACTCTGAAAATTGAATATTGTGAAGGTGGTTGCATAAGGACACATGCACTATGTGCTTCTTACTCTACCTTTATGATTTGTGTGATGATATTGCTATTATCTTGGGTGTAAACTGACAAATAATATTGCAAATACGTCAAGTTACACCTCAGCATATACAAATACCCTTCCCTGCTCAGCATCTATTGCTTTAAAATTTTAATTTATTATTCACTTCATTATACGCAAAAGAAACAGATAAACAACACGAAAGGCTTTTGATTACCACAGTACAACACAGCACATCTCAAGTGATGAAATCGAGATCTCTCGATGATTCTCCCTCATGTTTCAAGGGTTTTTCTAATAAAGGTAAGTATTCCCCTTGTCGTGTGCGGCTATGTGCACGTTTAAAGGTATTATTGTTGTTGATGTTTTTATTAGATGGAACGTTCATCTTGATTGTCTCCTTTAACATTTAAGAGCCGTCGTGGCGCGCAGTTGTTACCATTTGTATATCAGCTCGCCCGCTGCGTGCCACACACCGCGAGTGTTTCGATCTTGGGCCCCAAAACTGACTCTTTTCCTGTCTTGGTCTGCATTTGAATTCGATCGCTATCAATGCCTTTATCTGACCGCGCCCCTTACGGCGCGACAGTTGTCAACAGTTTTTCTCGCCCGCACCTTAATCAACTCAAGTCAGAAATGCGTTTAAAAATAGTTGTATCTAGTAACACTTTTTCTTTCTTCCCTATGCCTGCTCCATGACATGATATTTTGGTTTATCAGCTTTTTAACTGCTCAGCTTTGCAGCTGTTTACATTTGTCCTGTTCATTTAGTACCCAAATCGCATCCCACGGCAAAATCACCCCCAAGCAAATAATCTTTTAAAAAAGTATGCTGACACAAAATTTCTTATATCCAATTTTGTGACGATCGATATTTAATTATATGCATGTCGGGCTAGCACTAGTTTCCCAACTATTTTTTTAAGAGTTTTTTTTTTGGTTCATTTTACTCATGAGCTGTGCGCGCTTAAGCCCAATTTATACGATCGGTTTCCGACCGACAGTTTACGTTAATAAATCGTAGGTCTCGTGTAAACACGCAAAATTGTAAAGCGTCGGTTTGTCATCGAACATGTGATGTGAACGCAATGCGAATTATGTGAATGGCAAAATTTTCCATCGGTAAAAAAGTGTCGGTCGGAAACCGACCGTGTAAACTGGGCTTTAACGAATGCCCGACGAAAAAAGTTAGTGCCGTTGACCTGCGGCTTAACATATTAATTTTTTTTTAATTATCAAACATAACCACGCAAACTGTGAATTGTATTTATATTTATTAAATCGATTCTTTTTTCGTTGTCGTGCATCCCATACACAGCAGCATGGAAAAAAGAAGAGGGTCACAGTGCAATTTCAGTTTTCAGTGTGCGAGTCAACACTTTCTTCGGAGGAACGAAATCACCTAATTTTGTTTATTTCAACTGCATCCGTTCGCTGGGAGAAACGGAATATCTAATGAGCGAAATGAGATGGTGTCGCCAATCAGAGATAGATTGGAAGAGCTTCCTGGGGAGTGGCGACTTTTGAAGGCTTTATGATCCTTAAAGAGAATCTTATGTTCATTGCGCGACTTATATGTTTTAAGTTCACAATAAATGAAACAAATACAGCACTCATAATAATTATATTTATTATATTCTAGTTATATTTATTTTGAAGTGGTTTGATTCGAGGTTGAGTATAAAATTGAGCCATGGCGATACAATCATCGACTTATAAGTTATAGCATAATTCTTTAAGATGCCTTTATGTTTAAATTATGGGTTTGAATTGATGTGTGGTGGCCAAAGTGCTCTTTGGTCCAGCTATGTTGGAAAGTTGCGGGTGCACTTTTTAAACCAAATGGCTTACGAGTGTATTCGTAATGACCATGTTTTGTCGAGAAAGCTGTCTATTTGATAGAATCTGTGTGCATTTGAATTTGATAAAACCCTTTAGCCAAGTCAATGTTTGGGATTGGAAATCTGTCAACTCTTCTAACCTCAATTAGTTTTCTATAGTCTATTCCTACTCAAAATTTATCATCTTTCTTACCTACAACTAGTAACGGACTGTTGTATGGCGACTTTGAATGTCTGATAATTCCCTGTTTTAACATGTCGTTTATTTGTTCGTTAACTTTACTCTCATGAATTTGTGATACGGATATGGTCTTCTGTAGATTGGTTCTTCTGTTTTTGTTTTTATTTTATGTTTAATGCTTGTTGTAAAAGTTAATTCGTCAACGCCACTGTATATCCCTATAGTCTTCAAGTATTTTGTGAAGTACGTCCTGTTCTTCTGAATTTATCTGGTTTACTGTCTCTATTTCTTTCGTTTTTTCAATATTATTTAGCCTTTCATGGTGCTCTAGCTTCTTTCTTCTATTCTTCAATTTTTGGTTTTTGGTAGGGAGCTGATAAATAAGTACTCTGTGTTATTTAGGACTACTGATCCTTTTGTGAAATCAACACTGTGCCACTGTTCTAGTAGAGACCTACTATCAATACGTCATGTTTGTCGAAAAAATGATGAACATACATTTTAGCTACTGAGCTCAGCATACTTGGTAATTTAACGTACATATTTCATGTGTTGTATAACAATTGCTCCTGCCAAGGTGCTGACTTTTAATGGATTGACCAATTTAACGGGAGCTATGTTTTCCAAATATTTGGTGTGCAAAAGCTTACGTTTGACCCAGTATCTTAAAGGCATTTTCAATGCTCATTTTCGATAATTAATTGTATTGTTGAAGTTCAAAATTTTGCTGATATTGATCGTAATCCACCGAAGTTATATAGCTCTGCTCCTGTTCCACATATTCCTGCTGACTGTCCGAGGCTTGTAGCCGAAAAATTTTCACCAACGTCCATCGGATCTATACGTCTCTATTGGGTACTTCCCTTTGTTGCTTGAACGGAACTCTCAATTCTGGCTGGGTTAATCTGTGGGCTTGGTTGAAATTGAATTGTTTTAGAACAAGCTTGTTAAATTAGAATCGGTTGAATAGGAACATGCTTTTGAAAAAAGAGTGGTCGTTGTATAGAATTTGGATTGAAACTATATCTTGGTGTATACAATGGTATTGGATTTTCTGGAATCGATTGAAAATTTTGTTTTTGATTATTTTGGTTGTATTTATTTGCTTGTGATTTGTTTGTAAAATCAGTTTTAAAATAATCGTTATTTATTTGGGACCAATTATTTAGTATTCTCTTTTCCATGGCTAGTTGTCTTAACTTCATAGGAGAACTTATATCTCATTATGTAATTTTCCTTTACATTTCGTCGTAGTGGTGTCCTGTCCTCAATATCATTTAGTAGAGCTGTCCTCAGGGTGCACCAAGTCTTGTAGCTCGCCTTCATCAGCACTCGCATAGCGTCGCCAATAAGGAGCCCCTTCACTGCATTCAATTAGAGTGTCATCTGGGTCGGGTTTGCAGTGTAGGACAATGATAATGATGCGTCCATATTCTTCACGTACAGACATACATATGTAGGTGCATCTGGTTGCCATCAAATTTCGTAGGCTGTTCATATACTTCAGGCACATCCCCATTTGTTCAAAACTAAGCGCAATGCCAGAGTTGTTGGTTGGGTTATCAAGATCTGGTGGTGCCACTTTAGTTATTCACTGTTATTTTGCACTGTTTTTCAAAAAGCTTCGTTCGAGCTTTAATTGAAAGTATTTTCTCAAACAGATGGTTCTAATTAACGCGGCTTTGGAAATATAGTTCATTTGCATCGATAAAAATGTATATCCTACCGGCTGCGCCACTTAAGTACTTGAATCCGCTAAGTACCAAGAAATCAAAAATAATAAGACGAGCGCGTTTTATATGTGCGAGCTTATTTATAATTCGTGCAGGATTATTTATAATGCGTCCGAACGAGCTTAAGACAAAATAAAGTCTATATTGATAGTAGAATATAAGTGAACAGAAAGCCGCAATCATTTTGTTTACATTTAGTTTCCTGCAGCTGCCTACGTGACCATTGTCGCGAAGTGCTCTTATTGAGAGGGAAAATAATGCTTGCCGATGCAATTTTATGTGTTTACAACTATGGTCGCGAAGCGTTCCCACCGAAAAGGGAAATTATGCTGTCTATGCCAATTTCTGGTTGATAAGTTGAATGCGTTGTGTATCGAGCTTTTGTTTATAAATTTTGATCTTTAGATGCGTTGGTCGTGAGATTGCTAATGTGCTGAATTGGCGTTGGATGTGGATCTGCCAGTCTGTATGTGTGTCTAGTTGTATAACTTTTTTACCGTATGTAAAAAAAAATTTTATCATTTTTTTATACTTTTTTCCATTTTTAATGGTCTCTTAATATTACATTTTTTTTTTTTTTTTTTTTGATAAGTACATAAGTTTATTTAAGCACGTCACATGCTACTTAAAGCACTTTTGTGGCAGGGCAAGATTTTACAAAAACAGTTACGGTACAGGTCTGGCAGGGCTTTAGTGACGCTAAACGAAAATGCTTGGCTCAGAGCTCAATTGATCGAGAAAAGGCGTAGCCTTTAACAGAGCTTAGCAACCTTAGCTGATGTCCTGCAGCAACCTGCCTGAAGGTGTCCGGCCGTAAATCCAGTTGTCCGAGATGTATCTACGAGCAAGTCTTCTCCTCCCAAAAGGCCTTGTGAGATGCGAAGCGTGACAGTTTGAGTGGGCTAAGAGCCGCGCCATGTATCTGTCGGCGAGCCTAGTGATGGTGGCACAAACAGGAGAAATGTTTTATTTTTTTTTTAATCGCATTTCGTAGCAAGCGCGCAAATTTTCGTAGTTTCTAGGTTATACCATTAAAGTTGTTTTGTCCTAAGTGTTCAAACAGCGTGCAGGATGTGATTAATTTTCTTAGTATTACAAAGGTGCGCATTTTCTAGATTTACATATCTGAAATACGATTCGTCCTTGTGTCTTAGGCGTTTATAATTTTTTATCGGTCCGTCTTTTCCGTTTTCTTCATAATATTCCCTTTTTTTATTTAAATTATTTATAATATTTTTCTTTTTGTCCTTTACAGTTTTTTGAAGTTCTTGTGCATTTTTTTTATTCTTTGTCTGGTTAGGTGAACATTAAATTGTAGAATGATACCTAACATTTGTGCGCCAATGGCAATTTTAATTTTTGATTCAATTGAAAAGTCTTCGTCTATACTGTTTACAATTTCAATTAAAGTTGAATGAAGTCTTTCTATGTCTGCATTTCCTGTGTGTAAATTTGGCTTTGTCAGATGTAATACAACGTCCTCGTTGTCTTAAAAGCTTGATATTGTTCTGCTGTGAATTCATTGTCCATAAAAATTTTCTTGGGCTTACTAAACTTTGTGAATTGATCTATTATTATTTGTAGCTTTGCTCTCCAGTTTCTGTCTTTGATGTTATATGCTGTTGCAAATTTAGTGAGTTTGTATATTACTGCTACGAACGATATGTTTAATATGGAAAACATCTTTGTGAATTATTTCATTTTTATCTTGTGGGGTCTCAGTGA
The DNA here is from genome assembly GCA_037043495.1 of Drosophila recens. Lineage (NCBI taxonomy): Eukaryota > Metazoa > Arthropoda > Insecta > Diptera > Drosophilidae > Drosophila > Drosophila recens. The sequence continues at coordinate 14,568 of JBAMBJ010003253.1, read as the reverse complement.
GGTTGAACTTTGGTTTAATTGGATTTGTATCATAATTTTTTTCTCTACATTTCCTGCAATTTAATATTACCAGATAAATGTGTTCACTCAATTTTGAGAAATAAATATTGTCTTTTAGGGCACAAAATTGTTCATTCATACCGCTATGTGAGGATTCTTCCGTATGATAAATTGCAATTTGTTTATGAAGTTCTTCTTCTTTTTCGTTTTCTATTTGTATGGCTCTTTTTATGCATTTTAAAAATATATATTTTATTGTCTTCTTAAAGAGGTCAATTAAAATGCATTGTACTTTATACCGAGTCTGGTGCTTCTGAATATATGCCGACTGTGCCATTTTATATATTGTTTTGTAACTTTTGTTCTATTTCACGTGTTCGTCTGCAGGATTAATTTCTATAATCTTTTTTCTTTGATGGTTATGCTCTGTCGAGTATGCTACAATGATTTGAGTTTTGAATTTAGTTACTATTTCCTCTGTTATGTATAAAAATCTATTGGTTCGTTTTCATCTGCTGAGTGAATGGTGTCCGACATTTCTTAATTAGATTCGTCATTATTAAGAGGTGCCACAGAAATCGCAGCGTTTTAGCGTTATAACGATTAATTCTTACAATGCATTGTAGAACATTGTTCATATGTTTCATATATTAGGTATTTCAGCATTGGTAGAGGTTGAACTCGTCAGAACTTGTAAAAGCTTCAGATCGCATTAATATCGAAATGCGAGCTTTTAATTGAATTGACATACATAATGTATTTATCTATTATTACTGCTTGAAACTGTCTTTATGTAAATCGCTGAGTACTGGCAAATCATTTGTATCTTCTCCCTTACCATCTCTTGTGGCCACGTGTCTTCACGTGCCGATCCAAATTGAAAAGAGCCAGCTAAAAACAACAAAATAAATACTTTTAAAGAATTGCCAAGCAAGAAGGCGCCCCGTGAAAAGTCGATTTTTCTACCTCTAGTCCAGAGCACACCACTCCAAGGTATGTCTAGTGTCTGGCCTGTTCTCAATGCGCGGTAGCGATTTGGCAAGCACTTTTAATGGCTGTCAATGTTTGGACTATTTCATACTGATCAGATGCTGCACACTCAATAAATTTGGGGATTATTATGGGACGTGAGAAGAATACGTTGTATGTATCTGACCTATATAAAAATAGCCCACAACGCACACCTTACGCAGAAGCTGTTTAACTTGTGCCTGGAGTGGTTCATAAGCAGACAGTTGATGCTATTGCATAATCAAACGGGCCAAGGGTAATTAAAATTCAATGCGTTTGTTCAATAAATAAGTGTGTGCATGCTTGTGTAATTTTATCTTAATGAACAAAGCTACTTAAGCTTAATGTGAAAAAAATATTTATGCCATCGTTTGAGTTGCCTCAATTGTAGTACTGCAACTGCAACTGGATTGGGACGCAGCTCCTACGATACTTTCATTGTCTGTCCATGTGCAACTTAAGTGGCCCATCAGAATATGATTGCCAAGCTGTGGGTGTATGTGCTTGTCTTTATTTCATGGTAGATACCAGATAAGATTGTTGTTAGCTAAGATATTTATACATACATGTTCATATACATATATGCATCTACTACAGAGCTCCGTCTCTTCCTAACACTTCTTATATTTTTCTTGAATTAACTACTGTAACAAGCACTAAAACGTAGTACTTTACACTACAACCTCGATTATTCGACATTAATTAATTTGAACATTCCGAAATTTTGTTCTTTAAAACAATCTTAATTTGAACGCCATGCAATTTTAAATTATTTCTAACCTATATTGCTCTGTCTCTATTAATATTTGATGCAAAATGAAAGACAGTCTCGCATCCGATTGTTCCAATGATACTGTTATCCGATCTTGACCAAATTTGGTGAGGATGCTTAAAACAGGCCCAAATTTACAATTTGATTCTTTTACAGGTTGAACTTCGCAAAACGCCGTCTAATTACACGATGAAATTGTCTCAGCTATGTTGTTTGAAAATTTCCACTTTCTATCTTTTACCGTTTGGGGCAGTGTAGGGCACGCATGGGCTCCGGGAGCTAGCAGCTGCTCCCGAATTTAGATTTCGTGTCCACCGCTGGTTTGGGCTATACGTTGAAGTGTCAGTCAGTCAGTAAGTCAGTCAGGACACAGAGTCTTATATATACACTCCTGCCCAAAACTATTCGACACCTCGAAAATTTTAGTTTCGACCCTCGTTGGAGAAGGAGTAAGCATGATGAAACAAAACAGAGTAAGCAGATTAATAGCAGAAAGAGTTCTGCACAAAAGCTGATGTTCTTAAATCCCTTTGCACCTCGCACTTTCGACTAACGGAGAAAAAAGCACAAAAGCTATATTTTAAGCTTGCCTGCAAGTGTATCAAAACTATACGTCACATTTGAGTTATAGCGGCTAGAGATAAAGGTTTAGTGACATTTAATTTTTTTTCTATTTCTATTTAAAATTTAATGCTTTTCTAATAAAATACCGCGCGGAGTTGTGTTAGACGAAGAGGAAAGAGCGAGGATAAGTGCTTACAATAAAGCTTCGTTATTGCTAAAATTTTTAAGAGATCCCAGTAAATACGGTGCAAGGCATAACAAAGGAAGAAGGTCAAAGCTCTCAGACCGTGATAAACGTCGCTTAATACCAAAGTCGAGCAACTCTTTTGAATCGTGCTCCACACTTGCTGCATGTCTCAGTCAGCCTGTGGCACGAATGACTGTTTGGCGGACGCTACAGTCGTCGGAAAATATTGTCCGAGGAGTTTTAAAGAAGGCTCCTTTCCTAAAACCCCACCACAAAAAATCTCGACTCAATTTTGTGGAAAATAACTTAGAGAGAAACAGGGCCGCGGTGTGAAATATTAACTCTATTTTGTTTATAAAACTTTGTTCAATATTTTTCATTTAGATCAATTGTTTCTGATGAGAAAAAATTTAAACTTGACGGCCCTTTGGTGAGATCTCCGTAAGGATCCACTGATGTTTTCCAAACGCAATTTAGGAGGTGGATCCGCAATGGTTTGGGGAGCGTTTCACAAATCAGGAACGCTTGCCCTGAGCTTCACCAGCTCGCGGATGAACCGTGGAGACTATAAAAAGTATTGGAAGATCGTCTCCTACCATTTATGGAAAAAAAATGAGAAAGAGATACAATCTTTATGCAAGACTATACATCTATCCACACCATCAGAGAGACCCAGCGCTTTCTAAATGAGCACTCCGTAAGTGTATTGGATTGGCCAGCTTGCTCCCCTGATCTAAACCCAATAAAAAATATTTGAGGTATCTTAGCCAGGCGAGTCTATGCATATAACATAATTAACAATTTGAGAGCGGTAGAAGCCTCAAAAGCGAAATTTTGACACAATGGCCCCTTTTAAAACAAGATCTACTTAAAAACATATTAAATTCACTGCCAAAAAGGATTTTTGAGGTAGCGAAAGATCAGCAGTTTTTTTTTAGCTGTCGTGCATCCCATATGCACTATTTGGTATCGATCGAGAAAGTGGCGACTTCTTCATCGTGCCTGTGGAATGCCGGAACATGGAATTGCTCACCATCATAAGGGAGCGTGTAGCCGATGGAAGCACCATTATGTCGGATTGTTGGAGGGTCTACAACTGTTTGGAGAATGTAGATCCGGATACGCAAGCTCACACGAAGAATTTCGAGCGATTGTGGCGTGACATGCGGGACAACAATCCTTGTTTCGGCAAAAAAAAGAGCGTTACATTGGATACTTAGCGAAGTTCCAATTCTTCAAGGCGTACAAGAATCATATGCAAAGGGTTCATGAGCTGTTTATGGTCATTGGGAGACTCTATGACCCTTATGAAGAAGTCCAGATTAATGAAGACGCTCGTGCAACCGCGGTTAGTGTTATGTGCAAAGTAAGTCGCAGGCAAAAAAATTTAAAAAAAAAAAAAAAGTAAATTCATCATAAATTGCCCTCTTTTTGTGCTTTTTTTTCCCGGGGAATACTGCTAATAGACTGTTACCGAGACCGTGTATATTTGATATTTACTTTGTTTGCTAGCAAGCAGTTATCTTTTATCAATTTAAACCAGAAGATTCACTTTCCGTCACGATTTGAAGCATTTAAAAAGCTTTCTAATGTAGTATACTTAAATAAAACACTTTCATTTCGCTGCTTATTCACAGGAGAACTGTAAAAACAAAGATATTCCCAATTCCGGTCAAAGTGCATTAAAAAAACCTTTTTTTTAAAACATTTAATAGATGCATTTTTTTTTTTGTGGTTGGGGGGTTACATTAGGCATTCAAATGCCGACACCAATTCAAATAATATTGGGAGATATAAGAAATTTCAAGATCCAAACAAACAGAACAGAAGTGGAATTAAAATGAATGGTCTACTTTGAAGTCAGTGTATAGAATAGAACTCGGTCTGGGTCTTCGACAAGTGCCTGCATCATTGATTATGATGGGTTCCAATATTTATTGGGCTGAGAAGGAGAAAAAAAACACATTTTTAACATATTAGTGGTAGTGGGGGGAGGGAACAGTTTAAGATGAAGACGACTTCATTAAAAAACAAGGAGGCTCCGTTTCATGCTCGCTTCGCTCGCCTACCCCCGGAGGTGTGGCTGCAGTCGAGTGTGCTCGACTGTAAAATACCCTCTTCCCAGGCACTTCAAACGCCTAATACATATTTCCACGCCTTAAGGCACGCCGAAGGCTTAATGTTGCTGTATTAAGTTTTCGACTAATTGTTTGTATTACATCTGTATGATCTACTGAACCGATTCAAACCAATTTCGATCGAAATGAAAAAAAAATTCTCAATCTGTGAGTTAACCAATTTTATCAGGAAGTATGGGACCAGCTCATATGCATATTCTGTGAGTTTGGTTGAGATATCTCAAACAACAAAAAAGTTTTTCATACTGGGACTTGATTTTTGACTAATCGTTCCTATGACAGCTATATGATATAGTGGTCCAATCCAAATTTAAACAGACGGGTTCAAACAGGCGGACAGACAGACAGACGGACATGGCTTAATCGGCTGTTGATGCTAATCAAGAATATATATAATTTATATGGTCGGAAATGCTTTCTTCTGCCTGTTACATGCATCGCACAAATCCAATATACCCTATTTGACCATTTTCAATGAGCACAGGGTATAGAACGATTCAACAGCAGCAGCACTTCAATCAATGGCCCAAAGTGGCAGTAAAAATTATTACAAGGCGCACATTTTGCATGCACGGCAAGCTCACCTCCTTTTCTTCAGCTTGCCAGCATCTCTTTTGACCGAGTTTGAAGTTTCTTTGTTTAGGTTTTAGGCTGCATTAATAATGAGCCAGCTTATGGCTACGGCGGTACCATACAGATCACCGAATCCAAGAACTGGTTTTCTGGATTTTTAATTGGCGGCCTTAGGCCACGCTGACACTCGGCTTAGCTCTCATCAAATTAATTGAAAGTTTAATACGATGGCAACAAAAGCTACTCGTACAAACAGTTTTATTATCTCTTCAATGATTAAGCTGAAAGCCGACACCAAATAGAGCCCGTACGAACCCTTGACTGTCCTCCTAATGTCATATTTGAGGCACTAAAGAGCGTGTGTGGTAGACTCTCAGTTCGAGTTTGAATTAGATACCGAGACCAAGGTGTGTCTTCACTCTTATACAAGGTGGGCCAAAAGAAGTCACCCTATTGGAAGATGCTCTTATTTTTGGAAATGGCCGCCAATGTCAAATCTGTTTTGACATTTGTGGACTACCGAAAATCCACGAGTGATGCACGAGGAGCCATTTCACCCGCTCAAAGTGAGTGCCTGGTGCGTTATTCACGCTGGAGGAGTCATCTAGCCATTTTTTTTTTCGAGAGCCGCTGGTCAAACGACAACAGTGGACGGTGCGCGCTATAGGACCATGTTAACTGAGTTTCTTCTGCCGCATTTTGACGAATTAGGACTGGAGGATATGTGCCCACCTTGTACATCCGTGAGAAATCAATTTGCTTGTCGATGCATACAGGGCAAGACCAATTCAATGCGCCACATTCCCTCTCAGATGTGACGATGACTTTGTCACAGTCTCTACCCGAGAGGCCAGCACTCTTAGCATGCATGATGTTATCACACAGCCAACAGTAGGCAACCTGCGGCTGCGCAGCATCATAATGACGCTTAAAAGTGCAGTTCTTGCAACTCAACATATTTCCTACAGGGGTCAAACTTAAAACTGCAAACACAAATAGAGCAGGAGGCACTCGGAAACAAGCTATAAGCAAAGAGAGCGAAAAACAAAAACAATTGCTTGTGAAAGCGCGGTGCAAAAGAAAAACGAAGTGCACGAACAATCACACACACAAACACTTGTTTAGGCTAAGGGAAGCTCTGAGACTGAGAAATGCAGATAAGCACTAACAAAAAACTTATACGAGCGAGGTGCAGAGCGTAAACAAAACACAAACAAACACACGCACAAGCAAATGACAAAAAGGGGAAAAAACAACAGATGCTTAGCAAATGCACAAAACTTAAAATTTTATTTGCTGATATATAAATGCACAGCTAATTAAAACTTAACCAATGTCAGTGTCCTGCACAAATACCCAAATTTTAGTTGGTAATTTAGATTTATTTTTGCAAATATATGTACATAAGACACTAAATAATATAAATGCAAAGAGCACAAAAAACACGTCTGATACACTCTCTGTTAGATCGAAAAATAACAGTTTTATTTTACTTTCTTTGATAAATTAATTATGTATTATTAAATGTTGGGAAAATTTAAAAAAAAAAAAAAAAAAAAATGTCATATTTTATAAGTTGAAGCATTAGACTAACAACCTGCATCTAAAAAAATATTTTTATATTATTTCCTATTATTCTCCTTTAATTTGATTTAAAATATAAATTTTACCTCTTTGAAAAGATTATATTACAAGCTTTAATCCACCATTTTTAAATTTTTTATTAATTAGTTTTATACATTTTATTCGCGTTTGAATTGGAAAAAAAATACGAATATTAATGTGATCGTATGTACATACACATGTACATACATACATATGTATGTAACTGAAGCATGCAGGAGGTTCTTTCTGAATTTTGCCAGCAATTAAATATTCAACAGAACAACTCAAAACGTAGTCTGAAAACAATTCAAGTGTATCTAGAGGTGGGAAGAAAAAGCAAACGCAGAAAACAAAACCAGATATAAATAATCTTAGTATACGTCTGTGTACATATGCATGTACATACATACACCCATATGTAAATATGTGCATGTATATATGTATGTACGCTTGTAGGCATATACATACATACATACATATGTATGAAGATGACACAGAAAGGGCGAGGTGGAGAAGTGCAATGGCAACAGCACAAAACAACAGATGCAATAATTTCCGGTGACGCTATTGTTCTCAATCAGTCAACGCCATCTCGCTCCAGCTTCAGTTCCAGCTCTTTCGCTTGTCGGTATGCGGGTGCGTCATACATATTCATGCATGTATGTATGTATGTCCGTATATATGTGCATACAGTGGCTCACAACTAGGTTTTTTAGTTTTAGATTGTTTAAAAATATTAAAAAAAAAAAAAAAAAGAATACGTACAAATAAATTGGAATTTTTTCCGCTACGTTTTAAACATTAAAATAAAAATTGCGTTTAGAACATATTGATATTAAGTTAGGTTTAACCGTTTAAAAAACATGGGCTGGTTGAAATAAGCTGCGAAGCACTGTACATTGCTGCGATCTTGAGCTGTAGAGTAAAAAAAACAGAACCAAAACAATTTGTCGACAGCGAATTCGGACGAAGTCCCAGTCTCCAATACCCAATTGCTGTTATTTACCATTTGCGATTTGTATATATGTATGTATGTATGTATGTATGTACATATGTATGTATATAGAAGACCTTCAGAGTTCTCTTGAATGTGTGCTCGGTCTTGTATGCTAGTGCATTTGTTTGCGTATTCTAAAAGTACAAAAATTACGGAGATCAACATACACTGACGAGCTAATTATTGAGACAAATCAGTGCCAATTATTTTTATTTTTCATTTGATGATTAGATGATTTTTTATTATTATTTTTTTTTTTTATCTGCTAAGACAAAAAAAACACACAAATGTACATGCATAATACAAAATATATAACACAAAGTTTGGATACATTTTGCATTTGGTTTTCGTTTGTTATTCTTTGTGCTACAATTGTCACAAAAACAAAGAAAACCAAACGCAGGGCTGCAGCAAAACATATTTGCTTAACAGCTGCTGAAGCTTTACATCAGTGGCCGGCACCAACACAGTCATATGTTTGCATTGCGTTTGTGTTCATTTTGCTTTGCATTAACAGCAGCATCACAGCGTAACAGCGCCATAACAGCGCAGTTTATACTGTACGTGTGCGCGCAGCGCTGCATTCAAACGAATGCCAATGCCCCGGGAATACGACGCTGCCGGCAACTTTTTTATGTACATTAGAGTGGGTAAATTTTTTCGATTTCAAGCGGTTGACAATTCTAAGAAAATTTTCCCAAGAAACCATGGGTCTAAGATCAAAATCGGGCCTTTGCCTTTCACACGATTTCCCATGTTTCTCGCAAAAAAGTGATTTTTTTAGGAACATATAAAGAATTTAGCACGATATGACGAGTTCCAAAATAGTTTATTTTTATAGTTGTTATGTGCCTAATATTATCCTCATAAAATTGGATATCAGAAATTTTTACACACATAAATATGTGGTCTAATATTAAAGTGCAGGATCTTTTTAAAATGAATGTAAACACCTTATAATTATGTAGAACATTGTTGTCTACATAATCTTATATGTACATATATGTATATGTAAGTAATTAAACCATTTCTTTTAAATGTTTTCATTTACCTAAGAGTGAGTGCTCATCTTATTTCATACAAAATATATAACTTCTCAATAATTATTGTGTTTTAATAGACGATCTAAAGGAATGCAATCTGGATGTGTTATTTTTGTAGCGAACGCCACATGACATGCCCATAAGCCTTCCGCTTTCCACGTTCTAGAAAGGGGATTTTGGAAAAGGGCATTGAAATGGGAAATTTTAACGCGCTCTCTCGGCTCTCAGAGAGAGATGCGCTGGAACCAGACAGTTAACATTTTATATTCCGCACTCTTCATTTGTTTTTGTTTCTGATTTCAGAGAGCAAAATAACGAAAAATTAGCTACACAAACTCTCTCGACGACGTTTGCTTTCTTACTCGTACGCTCCAATTAGCTACCTCAAACAGGGTAGCAATGTCTTTGATGTTACCTTATACAAATGTATTAATACACCTTGTGCAGCTTAAATTACTGTCAACTTTACTGTCTGTGCGTTGCCAGCAGCCTTGCCAATTTAGCTATTTTCCCGACAGATTTAGTGGGTTGCAACTGACAAATAAATATAAATATTAAAATATGGTACTGTTTTTTTAGCATTCTGTTATTTTATTTCAACTTTCTTTCCATTCTAATTCAGAAATAAAATAAAAGTTTGCTAAAAAAAAGTATTACCATAATTTTTATTATTTCTTTAAAATTTGACTATTCAAATCTGGCTATTTTTTAACGGACTAATTTTGGCAACGCTGGTTGCCAGCTCTTGCGTTGCTTAATTCGATAAATGGTTGTTGGACTCCTAATTATTACTTTTTTTAAATTTTGGTCAACCAAACTTGGAAAAAATGAATTAGGAGTCCAACAATCATAAGATTCTTTTTTAATAAGAGCATTTTGTTTTCAATTTGATAAGCAAAAATATTATTTTTAGCACTTTTTATACATGTTTATTTAGTTCTAGCTAACTGTTTTTGTCAAATTAGCTATTTTCGTTTTAGTTATTCTGGCAACTCTGATGCGCTCTGAAAGTTAACAGAGTGCAGCACATAACAGTTCTTTTTGAGTATTAAGCAGCTCATTTGAGCAGTCACACTAAGTTAACACCATCTGTTAAATAACATATTAGTGCTATTTTTGAAGTCGAAGTGTGAGGACGTACGGTTGCGGCACGTTTTTCTCAAATAGTTCAAATAAAATCCAACAAATAAAACTCCGTTTGCAATTGCTTACAATTGATGGGAGTACCATTCTATTTTACTATTTTTGTTTGGCGACAACTAAAAAGAATTTCAACAAGTACTCATCGCGTGTGCAGCATATGTGAATGTGTTTGTGAGTCTGTTTTTTTTGTTGATGTTGATTTTTGTTCTGTCTGCTGCTCTTCTGCCGGAAGGCAGCAGCGACATAAAGAAGACTCGCCGATAGAGCAACAAGTGCAGAGTCAAACGACAGTGGAAAGCGAGTGCAAGTAAAAAATCAAAATCTTTGTGATGCGCTTGCAAATGCTCTAAGCAATAAACATCAGGGCAAAGGCAAGCAACAAAAAAAAAAGAAAAACAAGAATAGCAATCAACAAAAGAAAGCAGCTGGAGCAAAAACAACACTAGGCAAAATCAACAATTATTGCCCGAGAGAAAAAGAACAAACGGCAGCAGCTGTCAAAGCGAAAGCAAAACGGCAAAAATAAAAGTGCAGTGACTTCACCTTCATAAAATACGAATCAAAAAAAGAGAATATAGCAATCATCATCGTCAACAGTCATTGCGAACTTAGAAGACAGAGAGAGAGCGAGATAAAACAGAGGTAAAAACACAAAGAATAATAATTTAATTGCTTTTGCATTTGCTATTCGCACATTGCAGTGCATTTCGATGTGAAATGTGAATCAGGAACAGTCGAAGTAGAGCTGTACTGTAACACATTCAGTCTCACACACTTTTCCCCTCCTATTGTCACACTTCCAGTATCAGTTATAATCACGGTTTCCTGAGATTGACCATTAAGGAATCAGTTGAAATGCACCCAAAACACATTTTGAGCTTCTTTGAAAACAAAAAAAAACCATTGCATCCAAATCCTTTCATGTTCTCTGGTGATTAACATTGTTTTTTCTCTTTTCCCATTTGAAGGTATTTCAACTGCTGCACGCCTGCATTTTATATATTTGTTGTTTTAATTTTCTGTGGGCTTCTGTTTCTTGAGGTTCATATGTGCATACATATTTATTAAACATTCAACACGCAGTTGCATTTACATTTTAGGTTTGCGTTCTCCGTTCCTGGAACTATTTGTATTTGTATGCACGGGAACGAGAATTACAAAGCAGGGGAGAATTTTCGATTACAAAATTCAAATCTTTTGTGTCTTTGGAGTCAGTCCTCTTTAAGGTGCCGCATTTCTCCACGTTTGTAGTTGATTAACGTTTGTTAAACTCAACCGGAACTGGGCAATAGAGGCACAAAAGGAGACCCAGGCTGTCGCCCAGATCTTGGCCCAGAGTATTGCCGGGTCTTAAGCAAACCTTCAAGTCGTATTCAAATCGTATCATGTTATTTTTCTGTGCTGCTTTCAATTTCGACCTCCAGCATTTATACGTAACACCAAACGCACACGAACCTGCAATGGGAATTGACATTGCAACTGTGGCTTACTTACAAATTTAAATTATCTTAATGTACAAGGTCTTTGCTCTTTTGTTTTAAGTTTTTGGTAAGGTGTGCCAATAATTCTGTTTAGTTGAATTTAGTACTTTAATTTGTTGTTTCTAAAATTTCATAAAATACACATTGTTTATGTATACAAAGGTAAATGAAATATTTTTAATTCAGCTTAAAACTTGTTTATTTACCTGCGCAAAATACTTGATTTTTGAAAATCACTTAATATAGGGTCAAGATGCAGGTGAAACTGGTAGTATTTGGTTCGTCAGTGTAATATGTAGAGATACTTTAAAATATTTATAAGTCAGTAAAAAAAAAACAAAATCAAAAACAAAATTTTAAAAATTTATATGTCTTGCCACCGAACCGAAAGTTTTCAAGATTATGGTTTTCAGCTCTACTCATTAGCTCAGAGATTTTTACTTGAGAAATTTCACTTGTATGCCAAAAACGATAAAAAACATGTTTATCGGAATCGTATAATAAATCATTGCGAACGTTACATAAATTATGATACAATAAACAAATTTTCGTAAGCCATTACAATTGTTCATTTCAATTGACTACAAATATATTTGCTAAAATATTTAAGAAAAATATAATTTTTCAGTTACACAAAAAAAAATATATTCTCCGTTCCAGACGTTCAAAAAAAATAAGATCAGTCCATTTCTACCAAGTTTCAACTCAAAATCTACTTTCGGTGTCCCAGATTAAAATTGTTTTAAGTACTGACATACAAGTTAATGTTTAATATTTTCCAATCGTATATTCAAATCTTTTATTTTCCGCAAATTAAAGATTATTTCAATAAGAAAAGATTCGAAAGTAAATCCAAGTTTCATTGTTGTACATTTTCGGAATAAATAGGAAACACCCTTAAAAGAATGTGGAGCTATTGTCGGCTTTTTCGTATAAATATTTCCGGTACATACATATCTGTGAAATTTGATACATATGCATATATACTATTACTCAAGACAAGAAAGAAACAAATTCTTTGACCAACTTTTTTTCCGGTAGGTTTAAGATTTTTAGAATATACCAATGTGCACTGAGTAACTTTTGACATATCTTCACGTTTGCAACACATGTTTCACATTTGTTGCCTCACAGATGCATATTATTAACATGCGCAGATTGTGCATGGGTTTGTGTTGAATATTCAATCGAAACTCCGTATGGACTTGTTGTTATTGTTCTTGTTTACCGGCAACAGGCAGGGGGCCTGCAGGGATAGCCCGAATGAGACACAGAACAAAACATTAATAAAAATCAATGACTGACGTTGACAGCAAAAATAAAAATTGAGCGGCAAGTACAGCAAAACAAGCAAAGGAAACAGACAACATACATTTACAAGTACATATTCCTATGTACATTAGGGTGTCCCTTATTTGGTCAAAGTCAATATTTTTAAACGCATACGGGCTAGTTCTGTTCATTAGGTCCTAAAGCACTCAGAAATAAATTTTCACCTCAATCGGAGTATGATAACCCGTGCCGACTTGGATCGGAAAATTTCAAAATTATATGGGACAAAAAAAAATTTTTTTTTATTTTTTTAATTTTTTATTTTTTTATTTTGTTCATTAGGTCCTAAAGAACTCAAAACCAAGTTTTCACCTTGATCGGAGTACGATAACCCACTCAAACTTGCATTGAAACATCAAAAACAGTGTTTTTACACTGATTATACATTTTTCGATGAATTTTCATGTTTCAAAGCAAATTTGAATGGGTTATCGTACTCCGATCAAGGTGAAAACTTGGTTTTAATTTCTTTAGGACCTAATGAACAAAATAAAAAAATAAAAAATTAAAAAATAAAAAAAAATTTTGTTGTCCCATATAATTTTGAAATTTTCCGATCCAAGTCGGCACGGGTTATCATACTCCGATTGAGGTGAAAATTTATTTCGAGTGCTTTAGGACCTAATGACAGAACTAGCCCGTATGCGTTTAAAAATATTGACTTTGACCAAATAAGGGACACCCTACATGTACATGCATACATAAATAGAAACCATTGTTAATTTTTGTTTGGAAAGTTTCGCCTGCTGTTGTCACTTGAAAACAAAACATTTCAAAACTGTAAGATCTAATCGACTTAAAGACTTTATCCTTAAATACGAACATGTATATACATACATACAGTTATAACACAGTTATTTACAGTTATTTAAACACATACATATAGTAAATATTATCCACTGCTTAGTTAACTACGAACGATTGTCGTTTCGGTCGGTGAATATTTAGCAAGCTCATCTACGATGAGAAATTCAAGTAAAATTCTATATTTTTGTTTTATTGGTCCTTAATTGCATAGTTAATTTAAATATAGCAAAGCAAAATAAATTCAAAGTAAAAAAAGCAGTAAAAAGGAAACGGTTTTTTTTTCTGATGAAAGGCTTAACGTATAGCTTTTTATTAGCTCTTTCATTTGTGCAAATGAAATGGAAATTTATTCCAATATAGAATCTACATACTTAAATAAATAACTTAAATACATTTCTGGAAGAAAATTTCACAAGATGTGAACTTTTGATCAATTTTACGTTTTTGGCCGCGGTGGACCTTTCTGTGGAAATGCCCATATGTTCATACATCCCAGTATTCAACTGCACTGGCTGCAACAAATAAAATCAATAGCAACTACAAAAAGATTAAACATATACTCAATATGTGTGTATACACATATCCCATAAAAAAAACCTCTTTACGAGGTAAAAGTCTAGTGACGAAAACATTTTCATGCCCCAAAATTTCTGATATCCAATTTTGTGACGAATAATATTAAGTTTTACACATAAATTATTCAAAACAAAATTTTGGCACTCGGCACATTGCGCTACAATGTATCAATTCTTCATACCAAATAAAACTCACTCACTGTTTTGCGCAGTGCCGAATGCAAAAATTTTGTTTTAAATAATTTATGTGTAAAACTTAATATTATTCGTCACAAAATTGGATATCAGAAATTTTGGGGCATGAAAATGTTTTCGTCACTAGACTTTTACCTCGTAAAGA